>JAWQEG010005154.1:0-77565 GCA_033782935.1 Petrolisthes cinctipes
CAGTATATTCCCTGTAAGTCCTACCTTCCATCATAGTCGTAATCCATTCTCACTCGGCCTTCACAACAACATCACTCCTTTTATTACACATTCTACCTTCCTTTCCTTCCCCTTCTTATCTATTATATTCTCTCTCTCTCTCTCTCTCTCTCTCTCCTCTCTCTCTCTCATCTCTCTCTCTCCTTTTCTACCTATCTTCTTTTCTCCTCTCCTCTCTCCTCTCTCTCTCTCTCTCTCTCTCTCTCTCTCTCCTCCTCTCTCTCTCCTCTCTCTCTCCTCTCTCTCTCTCTTTCACCTACCTATATTCTTTCCTCCTCCTCTCTCTCTCTCTCTCTCCTCTCTCTCTCTCTCTCCTTACATAATCTTAACCAATACACTTCCCTCTTTTCTCTCTTTTCTGTTCCTCTCTCTCTCTCTCTCTCTCTCTCTCTCTCTCTCTCTCTCTCTCTCTCTCTCTCTCTCTCTCATCTTGTGCAGATTCTTTCCTCTTCCTCTCCTTCTCCCCCTCTTCCACAAACACTTACTCTCCCCTCCTTCACCATATCCCTCCTTCACCGCCTTGACATCTCTCTCTCTCTCTCTCTCTCTCTCTCTCTCTCTCTCTCTCTCTCTCTCTCTCCTCTCTCTCATTCATTCACTTCCTTTCACTCCCACGCTCTTCTGCCCCCCCTCTCCCCCCCAATCCATCTCCCTTCCCCCCCCCCCTCCACCCAAGCCATTCAATCTCCCCCCCTCCCTTCCCAACTCTCTCTCTCTCTCCATACCTCACTGACTTTCCACCTCTCTCTCTCTCTCTCTCTCTCTCCTTACATAATCTTAGCCAATACACCTCTCTCTCCCTCTCTCTCTCTCTAATTTCTCCTTCACTTTCTCTCTCTCTTTATTATTATTATTTTCCCATACTTCTTCTCTTCCCCTTTCTCCTTCATTATTCCTCTTCCTCCTTCCTTCCTACCCACTATCTTTCTCTCTCTCCTTTCTTCATCAACTCTCCACTTTCAACCTATACTCCTCCCTTCCTCCATTCTCCTCTCCTCTCCCTCCTTCTCTCCCAGACTCGTGACTCTCCCTAATACCTCTTGAGAGAGATGGAGACACAAGAAGAGAGAGAGAGAGAGAGAGAGAGAGAGAGAGAGAGAGAGAGAGAGAGAGACTGTGAGTGTTGCTAGGCTGGACTTCTAGAGAGAGAGACAGATATAACCAGCTCTCTCTCTCTTTCTTTCTCTCACCTCACTCACTCTCTCTCTCTCTCTCTCTCTCTTTGCAACTAAACATAATTATAGTTTTCTGACACTTTAGTTTGGAGGAAAAATCAACACTTTACTACTTACTTACAATACTTACACTACTTACAATACTTACAATACTTAGGAATACTACTTACAATACTTACACTACGGTACTTACACTACTTACAATACTTAGGAACACTACTTACAATACTTACACTACTTACTACACTTACAATACTTACAAAACTTACAATACTTACACTACTTACTACACTACGGTACTTACAATACTTACACTACAGTATATCCAACCCTCTTCTTCTTCCTCCTCCACCCAATCTTCTTCTTCCTCCTCCTCCTCCACCCGACACTCCTCTTCCACCCCCTCCTCCTCCACCTTCACCTTCCCCTCCTTCCCCCCTCCAGTACTTTCTCCACATACATCCCTCTTCTCCACCTTCTCCTCCTCCACATACACCTCTTCTTCCACCCCCCTCCTCCTCCACCCAACACTCCACACACATCACCTCTCTTCCACCTCCTCTCACTCCTCCAGTACTTCCTCCACCTACACTCCTTCTTCCACCCACCTCCACCCCAACACTCCACATCACCGTCTCCCTTAATATCCGCCCGTGGAAAATAAGCAATCAGAAGGGGGGGGGGGGGGTCTTACCTTCTCTCCCTCCCTTCCTTGTACCTTTCCTCTCTCCCTTCCTCTCCTTTCCTGTATATATCCAATCTATCTCCCTTCCTTCCTCCTCTCCCTCCCTTCCTTGTACCTATCCTCTCTCCCTCCCTTCCTTGTATATATCCTCTCTCCCTTCCTTCCTTCCTTCTCTCCCTCCCTTCCTTGTACCTATCCTCTCTCCCTCCCTTCCTTGTATATATCCTCTCTCCCTTCCTTCCTTCCTTCTCTCCCTTCCTTCCTTGTACCTTTCCTCTCTCCCTTCCTCTCCTTTCCTGTATATATCCTCTCTCCCTTCTTCTTTACCTTTCCTTCCTTTTCTCCCTCCCTTCCTTCTCTCCCTCATTTCCTTGTTATCTTTCCTCTCTCCCTTCCTTCCCTCCCTTCCTTTCCTGTTATCTTTCCTCTCTCCTTATCTCCCTCTTCTTCATATTTCATTCATTTATCTCTTACTTTACTCGATTATTATAATTTTCATTTTCTCCTAATCTTGTTTCATTCACACTTCCTTGGTTATTTCTCTTTACATCTTCCTACCTTATTTATCTCTCTCTCTCTCTCTCTCTCTCTCTCTCTCTCTCTCTCTCTCTCTCTCTCACACACACACACACACACGCACATTCTCTCACCCTCCTCTCTCTATCTGTCTCTCTCTCTCACACACACACATTCTCTACCCCACCCTTCCCTCTCTCCCTCTCTCTCTCTCTCTCTCTCTCTCTCTCTCTCTCTCTCTCTCTGTGTGTGTATCATGCATAAATTCTCCTTCTTTTGGCTTCTTAGATTACTGTAAATCCTTCCTACTCCCTCATCTCTTTCTCCTCTTTCTTCTCCTCACCTGTCGTATTTCTTCCTTTCCTCTATTTAAACCCTTCTATTATCCTCTACCCTTTTCTTTCCTTCCTTTCACTCTCCACTTTCTCTCTTCCCTTTCTCTCCTTCACAATTTAATATTCTTCTCTCCCCCCTCCACTCTCTCCTCCTCCACCACCACTCTCTCTCTCCCTCAATTGCTTCCCTCTTCCTCACCACCTCTCCCTCCTCCTCCTCCCTCCTCCCTCCACCACTCTCTCTCTCCCTCAATTGCTTCCCTCTTCCTCACCACCTCTCCCTCCTCCTCCTCCTCCTCCTCCTCCTCCTCCACCACCACCACTCTCTCTCCCCTCAATAGCTTCCCTCTTCCTCTCCACCTCTCCCTCCCATCCCCCCCCCCTCCTTTCAGTCCATATTCGTTCATTCATTAAGCAAGCAATCTCATATTCCCCCCCTTTCCTTATTCAGCCTCCATTCAATCGGTTATTCATTTGTAAACACCATTCATTCATTCATTCCCACAAATATTCAACTTTTAATTTCCCTTCCTTCATTCAATATTCATTCATTAATAACGCTCATTCATTCATTCACCACCACCATTCAATTTTAAGCTTACCTCCATTCATTCATTTATTCAGTATCCATTCATTATTAAAGCCCATTCATTCATTCATTCACCACCACTATTCAACTTTTAGCTTTCCTCCATTCCTTCCTTCATTATTCATTCATTTGTCAGCCCATTCATATCACCCACACTAATATTCAACTTTTAGCTTTCCTCCATTCATTCATTCATTATTCATTCATTTGTCAGCCCATTCATATCACCCACACAAATATTCAACTTTTTACTTTCCTCCATTCTTTCATTCATTATTCATTCACTAATTTTTAAAGCCCATTCATACACCCCCACCATTTAACTTCTATCCTTCCTTCCTTCCTTCATTCATTAATTTTCAAAACCCATTCATTCACCCCCACCATTCAACTTCTATCCTTCCTTCCTTCATTAATTTTCAAAACCCATTCGATCACCACCATCATTCATCTTCTAGCTTTCGTTCCTTCCTTCCTTCATAAATTTCCTTCTATTTTTAGTGTCCAATTCTCCATCATTTTATTATAGTTTCCTTCTTCCGTCTCTAGATATATATTTCAATTATTTATCAGTGAATTATTCCTTCTCTGTTTCCCCCTTTTTCATTCATTTATTCCTTACTTGTTTCCTCTCTTCATTCATTCATTTATTTATCCATTTATTGATGTATGGGTATCCGATCTTTCCTAATCTCTCTCTCTCTCTCTCTCTCTCTCTCTCTCTCTCTCTCTCTCTCTCTCTCTCTCTCTCTCTCACACACACACACACACTGGTAGGTAGAAAATGTCACGTTAAGGATAAAAAGAAGTACACACACACACACACACACACACACACACAATGGTAAACAATATCAAGTAAAGAACGAAATGAAAGGAGAAAAAAACAAACGAAAAATAAAGAAAAAGAAATGAGAAGATAACACGAAGAAGAACAATGGACATAAGAGATAAAAGGGAATGAAAAGAGGAAGAGGAGGAGGAGAAGGATGAGGAGGAGGAGAAGGATGAGGAGGAGGAGGAGAAAGAGGAGGAGGAGGAGGAGGAATGAAAGGAGGAAGAGGAAAAGGAGGAGGGAGAGGGGGAGGAGGAGGAGGAGAAGGAGGAGGAGGAATGAAAGGAGGAAGAGGAAAAGGAGAAGGAGGAGGAGGAGGAGGAGGAGGAGGAGGAGGAGGAGGAGGAGGAGGAGGAGGAGGAGAGAATTGAAAGAGAAGAGAAGAATGATGAGTGAAAGGAGAGGATTGGAAACGTAGGAAATGAAAGGAAAAAAAGAGAAAGAACGATGCAAGAAGGAAGATGACAAAATGAATGATGAGAGAATGGAAAGAACAAGAGAAGAATGTGGAATTGATAAAGAGAGTATACAGTAAATGGATGAGAGAAAGAAAGGAAGAAAGGAGGGAGGAAAGAAAGAGAAGAAGTGAAGAGGGGAGGTAAATAAAATGAAGGGGAAGAGGGGAAAAAATAAAAAGAGAGAAGAGAAAGAGAGGTGAGAGAAAGAGGAGACAAAATGAGAGAGGAAAGTAAGAGGAGAGGTGAAGAGAGGGGAGAGAAAAAGGGTGAAGAAAGATGAGAGAAAATGAGAGAGGAAAGTAAGAGGGATGGAAAAGAGGGTGAAAAGAGAGGAACAAAAAGAGGGACTGATCATCTGGACGTAAGCCAACCTCTCCTTCCTCTCTCTCTCTCCCTCTCCCTCTCTCCCACTTCTCTTTTCTACCCTTTCCTTTCCATCTCTCCTCCTCCTCCTCCTCCTCCCACTTTCCTTCTATACACTTTCTTCTCCAACTTTTCGTCCTCTCTCTCTCTCTCTCTCTCTCTCTCTCTCTCTCTCTCTCTCTCTCTCTCTCTCTTTTCCATTTCTTTTCCTCTCTCTCTTTTCCATTTCTTCTCTCTTCTCTCTTCCACTTTCCATTTCTCTTCTATTCCCATCACTTCACTTCTCCTCTCCTCTCCTTTTCAATTTCTCTTCCATGTCCCTTTCCTCTCCCTCATTTCTCTATTTCTCTCCATAACTCTTCTCCTTTCCACTGCCTAGGTCGACCTGTTCTCTCTCTCTCTCCTCTCTCTCCACATCTTTCCTCTTCTCTCCTTATCATCCATTCCCATATTCTCTCTCTCTCTCCTCTCCCCCTTTCTTCCCTCCTCCCCACCTCCAGACTTCTTTTATTCATTACCATACAAACTAATAAGAGATCTATCTATGTTAATAAGGGGATATTTTTTTTTTTTTTTTTTTTTTTTTTTTTTTTTTTTTTTTTTTTTTTTTTTGGAGTGCCTTGATTCCTCCAAAAAAATACGTCAGGAAACAGGACCAGATTAACAAAAAAAAAAATAATGGTGTTCTGTTGCTTGGAATAGTTTGGATGGAGGATTCAGAGTTCAAGCTCCAGATTTACCAACACAAAATTTCTCCCTTAAATGATAAATACTAACTAATTAAATATGACAGCGTATATAATATAACAACATTGATTGGGTCATCTCAGGGAATGGAAAGAAAAAATTTTGACATTCGATTCCTGAGTGAATGGGAATCGTTTTGAAGTTTTAGAAAGTTAATTAATTATGATAAGAGTAATATCAAAAAGGATCTTCGGTACTGAACTTAAAAATTATAAGGTAGATAGATACAAGGTGTTGGTTGGTTGATCTCAGTAAATGGAAAATATATATATATATATTTTTTTTTTTTATTGGAAATTTAAGGGGTTGTTATATAGTACAATGTTGTTGTTGGTGGTGTATAAGGTCATCTCAGGGAATGGGTTGAATCGTTGTGTTCTGGTAAAAATATAAATAAAAAGGTTACACACACACACACACCATCCATGTAAGCTGCTATCACTACAGGTAAAGTTTGTGTCCAGGTAAAATAATTGTGTTCTGATAACAAAAATAAAAAAATAAAAAGGTTACAACACACACACACACACACACACACATGTTGGAATCCTGCATAACCAACCAACCAACCAACCACCCTGGCCTATATAAGTGTACCAATAACGTGGGTGGTGGAGGGACACTGAGGAAGGGTTTGAGCCACATCTTAAAACGCTGACACTGCAAGGCTGACTCTTTTTTTTTAGGCTGACGTCGAGCTGTGTCTTGTATAAAAAAAAAAAAGTTGCATCATCATATCACACACACACACACACACCATCCATGTAAGCTATCACTACAGGTAAAATTGTGTTCTGGTAAAAAAATAAATAAAAAGGTTGCATCATCACACACACACACACAGACACATACACACACACACCATCCATGTAAGCTGTTATCACTACAGGTAAGGATTGTGTCCAGATAAAATTGTGTTCTGGTAAAAAATATAAAAAGGTTACATCATCGCACACACTCAACCTAAAAAGCCGCTATCTATCACTCCATCATCCAAGTCAGTCGCTATAACTCCAGGTAAAAGGATACAACACACACACACACACACACACACACACACACACACACACACACACACACATCATCATCATCATCATCTAAGTAAGTCGCTATTACTTAAGGAAAGTAGGCTAAAAAGATCCATCACACACACACACATCATCTAAGTAAGTCGCTATCCATAAAGGTAAAAGTTACATCACACACCACCTATAAGTCACGATTACTGACGGAAAATAGGCTAAAAGGATATACCACACACACACACACACATCATCTAATAAGTATGTCGCTATCAATGAAGGTAAAAGTTACATCACACACCACCTAGTTAGGCTACTGTATAAGAAGCTGCTATCACTCCATCCATATAAAGTTAACAACATTATGCTCCATCACATGCATTTCCATATATAACAAGGGTCATAGAGAGTATCATAAGGCTTCAAACATCCTTCAGACATATATATATATTCTCTTTTATTTTCCTGAGGGGCAGAGGGAGGGGGGGGGCGGTGGAGGGATAATGTACCGTACCAAAAGTGTATTATTATGATCCTCCCCCATCCCCTACCAAAACGCTCCTTCCTTGTATGGTTGAAAGAAAACTTTATGCCTGGCTCTATTTTCCATCCGGTGCGAGATAACCGAATCTGGGCCACGTTAAGGAAATTTACTGTTGCCTGGTATCGCATTTGTGTATATACTTACTTATTTACTTACTTGCTTACTTACTTATTAGGCTCCCACCACTCTGCTGTTATTATTATTAAGTTACGAGGTTCAGCCGCGTTCCATTGTGTGTAAGTTAGTTTGTGGGTGGGGTGTTACCGTACGTAAGTTATATTTTATGCTTCTCGCAACTGTTGTGGTATGTTTCACGGTGAGACGAGGCTGCTTCAGGAGAGAGAGAGAGAGAGAGAGAGAGAGAGAGAGAGAGAGAGAGAGAGAGAGAGAGAGAGAGAGAGAGAGAGAGAGATTCTTTAATTAAAAATTCAGGAGAGAGAGAGAGTTCCTTAAAAATTCAGGGCTGTACAAGACAAAACCATTCCTTATTTAGCTACATTTATACACAATAGACAGATAAACAGACAATTAAAGAATATGTGGAGATGTGGTCTAAATGGATGGTACTGATTCACTCAAACTTTGCCATAAACCAGCACGTATACTTAGTGGGGATTCTGTTTCATGTCAAAGTTTGGAGCAATCAACAGCAACCTCTAAATTCACCAACAAATAATCTTCCTCTCCTCACCAACACATAACCTAATCTTCCTTCACATATCCTAATCTTCTAACACATTGCCTAATCTTCCTTTCCTCACCAACACATAGCCAAATCTTCCAAAACATAACCTAATCTTCCAACAGTCTAATTTTCCAAAACATAGCCTAATCTTCCTTCCTTCACCAACACATAGCCTAATCTTCCTTCCATCACCAACACATAGCCTAATCTGCCTTTCTATATCGACACAGAGCCTAATCTTCCTTCCTTCCCTCACCAACACATATCCTAATCATCCTTCTTTTCTTCCCTCGCCATCACATAGCCTAATCTTCCTTCCTCTCCTCACCCACACATAGCCTAATTTTCCTTCCTTCACCAACACAGCCTAATCTTCCTTCCTTCCCTCACCAACACGTAGCCTAATCTTCCTTCCTTCCCTCACCATCACATAGCCTAATCTGCCTTTCTATATCGACACATAGCCTAATCTTCCTTCCTTCCCTCACCAACACATATCCTAATCTTCCTTCTTTTCTTCCCTCACCATCACATAGCCTAATCTTCCTTCCTCTCCTCACCAACACATAGCCTAATCTTCCTTTCTTCCCTCACCAACACAGCCTAATCTTCCTTCCTCTCCTCACCATCACACAGCCTAATCTTCCTTCCTCACCATCACATAGCCTAATCTTCCTTCCTCTCCTCACCAACACAGCCTAATCTTCCTTCCTCTCCTCACCCACACATAGCCTAATCTTCCTTCCTTCACCAACACAGCCTAATCTTCCTTCCTTCACCAACACATAGCCTAATCTTCCTTCCTTCCCTCACCATCACATAGCCTAATCTTCCTTCCTTCACCAACACAGCCTAATCTTCCTTCCTTGCCTCAACCACATAGACTATAGCCTAATCTTCCTTCCTCTCCTCACCCACACATAGCCTAATTTTCCTTCTCTCACTGTTCAAAATACACTGACTCCATCACAGTTATTCATTCATTCATATTTCTCTACACCGAATCTGAATTGCTAAGTTAATAATGGCTGCAATTATTTCAGACCGGCACAAAAATTCGAAATCCGTATCAGTTTAGAAAGAAAATAAAATGTATCCGATTTTTTTTAGAGCTATAATAATCAGTGACAACACAACTCAGGAAGGAAATTAATAATGAATGAATTAATTAAATAAACAAACAATGAGAAGGCAGAATCATGTCATCAACACCTTCCTTGTATGTTATAGGGATATATTTAATTATTTATCTATTTATTTATTATGATAATTTACTGTTAGATATAGTCCTTCCTTACTGCAATGCAACATTTTTTTTTTCTCAACCTCATTAGTCTTGATCTCAATATTCAGATTTGTCATACGGGTTTTTTATATTTAACATTTATATATTAAGGGTGTGATAAAAAAAAGTTAACGAGTGAAAGAGAGAGGTATACCGTAGAAAGTGGAGGTGAGATAGCATACTACAATTAAATCACAAGCGCCACAGGTTAATAAATAATAAGCCCATGAACCACAAGTGCAATACAACAACACACTGCAGAATATAATCAGCTTTGCAATGCCTCAATCTCCAATGTGACGGCTGGATTCTGTCAATTTACCGACAAGACTAATTTAAGTGACTTCCTAAACCCTGCAGGTGGGTGGGTGGGTTGGTGGTCGGTGCATGGGTTGGCCTTCCTGCACCCCCCATCCCCTAACCCCCTCCCTCCCTCCACCCAGGGCTCATTTGAGTGATTGGATTGTCAGACAGACCGGGGGGGACGTGTGGGGTGGGGTGAGGTGGGGGGGTCTGTCTGTCTGCATGGGACATTCACTGGGGACACCTGCTGACAAGTTCACTGAATGTATTTGGTTTCAGAGACATTAGCATTAAGATTCGTTCATATGTGAGATTCTTTCATATTTTAATGTAATTGACGAAAAAATATAACAAAAATGCCGCGCTTCACCCTCATTCGTTTTGTCTTCAATCAAAAATGTTACGTGTAAACATGATTAATTTACATTTATGGTTTGTTTGAAATTCCTCAATTGTCACTGAATAAATGAAGTTACAATATACATATGAGTCTGTGATCTGCAAGGGAATATTCAATCATAATACAGTCACTTACAGAACAATAACAATCCTACATAGAAGATACAGCCTAACTTACTTATTACCAGTACGGTACCTCTTTTAAAACAAGGAATATCAGAGGCTACATACAAAACATATTACGATCAAACCAACTTAACATTCCATCCATAAATACTACCAGAAAACAAAAAATAGATCCCAGACACGAAAAAATAAAAATTAAAAATTATCCACGTAATAACCAACTTCACATTCCATCCATGAATTAATATTACCAGACCTAACCAAAAAAGGATTCCAGACACGAAAAAAAAAAAAAAAAAACATTATCCACGTAATATGGTAAGTGAGTGAATGCCAGACAACCTCGTGATGGACCGGAAAAAAAATGGTAGGTCCTGCAAACACTGTGTCGAGATCAAAGGACCAAATTATGCCCGGGGGGTCCTAGGATGGAACAAGCGGATAGCCAACCAGCCAGCGGGGTGTGTATCAATTGGTAGCAAGCACCCTTTGTCATGCAGTGAACCAATCATAATCATAGAGGAGTCATTGTTGCTTGCTCTCACTCTCTCTCTCTCATTATTACTTCCTGTGTTCTGTTACCAATCCTTGCATCCTCACTTTGTCTCTCTCTCTCTCTCTCTCTCTCTCTCTCTCTCTCTCTCTCTCTCATTATTTCTTCCTGTGTTCGGTTACCAATCCTTGCATCCTCGCTTTCTTTCTCTCTCTCTCTCTCTTCCTGTGTTCGGCTACCAATCATTGTATCCCCCCCCCCTCTCTCTCTCTTGGTAGATTGGGGCACACTGATTCCTTCAAAGTATACCAGGAAACAGGACCTGATTAACGAAAGTAATGGTGGCCTGCTGCCTGGAATAGTTTGGAAGAATCAATTGCTCCAGATTTACTTACCAGCACTGTACTGTACCTCCCCCTTAATTATCTCTGGCGGCAGATGACTGACTGACTGACTGAGGGTTTTTGAGTACGAGTGGGTAAAATATTAACCAACCCTCGAGTATATCCTGACCTTCACACCACTCGCATTCTGAAAACGTAGCCTAATATCCATCCACATTACCAAGATGCTTCAGTTAGGACAGTAATGGTACAACAAACTGTTTTATCTGGTTGGTTCATACGCCACTATTCTACTGAAGGCATCATCATCATATTACCATTCCAAGGAGATAGCCTATTACAACAAGGTAGGTACTTCGTGGAAACATGCTCCATCCTCTCGCTCTCTCTCTCTTCCACGATACTGTATTCCCAAGCCAATATTAACCCAGAGATATTGGTTACTTCACACACTTCCACTAATCTCTTCCCGAAATGAGATCGACAAATAATTCCTCCCCGGAGCCCTCGTGTGGGTATTATTGAACTTTACAGACAACACACCCAGCTTGGAAAAATCAACAACACCAACGAGACCAAAAGTGCGGCTGGCTACAAACACTAATTTACAATAATACGGTGCACTGCATGCTCTTGCAAACGAAAACAAATACAGACAATACTCTAGCTGCTCCAATTTTGTTGTAACTGCCTCAAATTACACACAATAAATCACATTACCATACGTCAATAATAATGTACAGTATTACTTACCATCACAGCCTATTATTTATGAGCTTTGCTGAGCTGGCTGCTTAGGCCCAATTATTTACCAGCAATAGTGCAGTACAACTGTCATACATTCTTAAACGACCAAGTAGACAGTATAAATAAACAATACAAATAATAACAAGAAAAGGAGAGGACTCCGTGCCATTAGCTTAGGTTTACGATTTGATGATGATTTTTGTAAGAATGTGAAGCAGACTTATAATTGACCCTACAAAACGGAAATAAAGTAGTCACGAGCACTAATAAGTATACAGCTTTGGCTGAAGCTTTGAACAGTCCAATTCACCAACAAAGTAATTCCAATGGAGATCTTATTGTGCATCAATTTACTGTCTCTAGGTATTCGAAGCACACCTGAATACTTACGATCGAGTGCTCGTGACTGTACCTACGTCATGGAGTTATATTAAAAAACAACAACATAATTATACCACAACAACAATGCTAATTCTTACCTGAAATGACATGTGTCTGGCATGTCGTTTGCTGTTGAGTGCCGAGATGAAGATACTGTTGACCACAATGACAGTCAGACCCAGCAACGATGAACACACGGCCTTGACAATATCAGCAGCAGAGGGAATGGTCGGGTGCTGAAACACAGGGGTCCAGCAGGAGAAGTTGGTCACGTCAGGCACCGACTCCCGCACCACCATCTTTTTTTATTTGGTTTTGGTTTTGGTGCTTGTGGTCCCGAGTTGATGTCCGTTTCTCTTTTACCCGTTTATCCCCTGCCCGTTTGCTTCTTGGACTTTGAGGAGGCTATTGCTTTCTCGTTACTTCCTTAGCTTCCATTTTCTCTTTTGTTGTATCTGTTCTGTCATTGTTTGCTTACTGTTACCTTCTTATTTTTTCTGTATATTCCATTGTCCTTGTTTTATTATCCCAGCTGGTGAGGTCATAATCTGAATCCTTATAAACATATTTCCTCGTTATCTCGTCATATTTCCTCCTGTGGTATTCTCACTAATTGTCTTGTCTTTGTTTGTTTTTTCAATTGGGCTTATGTTTTTCACACGTGGTTCGAGCTCGATCAGTTCTCCTCGAAAACATGGTTCAGTCTTATTCTATAAACGTGTAAACTGTCACCAAAACAGGATCCGTACAAAAATCTGTCTATGACTAGGAGTTATTCATTTCATTCATGTTGCTGTAATAAAGCGAAGCAATAATTAACATTTGCATATTAATTACACGTGTATATGTAAATGATATGTTCGGAACTTTTTCTCCCAACTGAAATCATACTTCGGCAGATAGTCCTTAACCAGCCTGTGATGGAAAGGTGCGGCCAGCTGTTTCAAATTGTGAACACGTGGATTCGTTGCTTCAGTCAGCTGCCTGATGATGGTATGGTTATAAATGTTTCGAGTTTTCGGACGCTCCTATGTTGGTCACGGCTATCCATCACTGACTGGTCAAGGACTATTTGCCGCGACTGTACCGTACTGATACTATAACAGGCCTAGCCTAAATAACAATAACTTTTTACATTTGCTGTAAGAGGAATTTAGAATCTAATACGCAGTATCAGCTTACAGAGTCAAGGTGTCAAGGTAACAATGTGGGTAATGTTATCCAACTTACGTAATATATGTTGACTCTCATCAATTAAGGATATTACCACCAGAGGGGCTCCTCCCAGTACTGTCATGCTATATAATGTTAGGGGAGGGGGGGGGGGATGATTCGGAGAAAAGTGGACCTATGGGAGGGGAGGAGTTCCTGTTTTTAATACATAGGCCTACGGCAAGAATGTTCTGAATTACGAAAAGTATATTATGTCTACTGTATACATGGCATTATTTAAGCTAGGCTTGGCTTATATTTTCTAGGTAAGTGGCACAACCCTTCTCTCCACCAGTAAAAGGGAAAAACCTGATTTATAGTGTAATTGCCGTATATCATTACAGTTTAATACAGTACAGTTTATAAAATACTATTTTGTGGCGGCCAAATTTAATACTTGATTTCAGCAATATGATCCAGCATAGCTATTAATGTTGCAACCCCATATACCTTCAGCAACTTTTATAATGCATCATCGGCCAGTAACATGTTACCGTACCAAAACCTTCTAATTTTTACGGATATACCAGATATTCCACCTGTAGCACACTGCAAATATTTTTTTAATTTATATTCTTGCTTTGGAAGCAGATTTCTGGTACTAATTGTACGTATCTACTATTACGTACTGTCGGTCATAGGACTACCCTGCTCGGTACAAAAATATGAAGGCTATAGTTCTGCATTAGGACTATCTGTAACCTATACTGGACTCAAAATCGATAGCCTAGTAGCCTAGAGTTAGAGTACTCAGCCGGGTAGATAAAACATAACAATACCTCTAAAAGAAGTTTTAGTGTCCGATCATAAGGCTAACAAACGTCTTTAAACCCTTCTTCAGTAACATTACAGCTATAGCTGCCTAGCTAGGTGTCCGTTCACTCAGACATGTTCGTGTTGTACTGTAACCATTCAACTTTTAGAGGGTCCAGTGTTGTCTGTGTCCTGACGTCCACACACTACGCATAGAACACATATCTGTAGTGCATATAGTATAAGAGACGATAAATATCAATAGTCTACAAGGGTATCCCTGTCCATAACGTATAGTTAGGCCTAAAGTGTTGAAGGTATGAGCGTGCGACCTGCCCTCGAACACGATTTTAAAGTAATATTGTCCACACATCTCCTGTCCCTCCACTGTGTGTCCTTCCACTAGCCTACCGTATAAGTGTTTCTCCACTTCTGTATGTGTCCCTCCACTTCAGCATGATTCCCTCCACTTAAAAATACATACCGTTGTGTATCCACTGAAGTATGTGTCCGTTCACCTATTTGTGTACCTCCATTAATGAATGAATGTGTCCCTCCACTTTTGTATATAGCCTATGTGTGTGTGTACCTTCAGTAAATTACAATAGGCTATGTGTGTGTCCATTCACGTATGTCCGGCCACTACTGCATTTGTATTTTTACTTTCGTGTGTTTCCTTCCACTCCTTAGGTGCATCTCTACTACTGTACAGCATGTGTCTACTACAATACATGTCCAAAGTGTCCCTTCCATGAAAGTCTCTTCAGTTTTACACGATTGTAGGCATCTTATACTATACTATATGTGTTCTTTTACTATAAGCCTATACTGGGTATGTGGTTTCCACTACTCTTTTGTATGTGTCTCTCCAGTGTGTCCTTCTATTATTACACGTGTCCCTCCAGTATGGTATGTATCCCTCCATTGTAGGCTACGCTTCTACTAGACTATACACACTCTAATCTTTTTTTACATGTATGCAATAACCGAATAACACTTTATAGTTGTTATTTTTTTGCCACCATGTGTACATATATTTTATGCTTTCTTGTCTAAATTAATTGTATGCGTGAAAACATTATTGTTAAATTATACACTGATTTAATTTACTGGTATATCTGAAAAAATAATTTCACCTAGGCTATTCCAACAGTTTTAGTTTTGCATGCATTGTTCTGGCTGTTCTATTCATTTTTTACCAAATTATTGATGCAAGACCCTTAATCCTGACCTGATCTAACATATGACAGGGGCAACCACTGGGGTTAAATCTGGGAATGTTTGGTTGGGTTGAGTTAGGTGAGGTGAGGCCAGGTTAGGTTAAATTGGGTCAGGTCAGGTTAGGTTAGATTGGGTTAGGTCAGGGCAAGTTAAAGGTTATTTCTTCACAAAAATTTGGTAAATATTAATAAAACCATAACTATGCATAAAAACTAGAATAATTTGGGAAATCCAGGTAATATTGTTATTAAAAAATGCCATGGTTATTTTTTCTTTTATCAGAATTGTGGTTGTCCTGATATTTTCATTACCCATTTCCCCCTAGTTTTCAGTATTAGTGTCGCTTTCACAAAGGCAACTACATTTTTTAAGGCAATGGATATTATCTGCAGTTGCTTTTCATTAAAAAAACGTTTCTTTTCCTATCCACTCTTTTGTTTTGTTTTAATTTTGTGTTTGTTGCCAGCCCATTGTAATTGTCAGAAATCCTATTGATGCAGAACTTAGCTATGAAAATGTATTATTATCTGCCGTATAATGAGACACTGATAGCTCTGACATAAATAATTGCACTAATAAATAAGCCTAAGTTACAGTAGTCTACATATGCCATTTCCTAGCCACGTACACCATGCTTAGTTTAACAGCAAGATTAATTCCATCACTCCAGATTGACAATGACTAACGTTAATGTGACCCAAATTAAAGCTGCATGTGATGTATGCACTAATAAACAGACCCTGGAAATTCGATTATGCAAAACCCACAGATTCTCAAGAGGACCAAAATTCACACAGCATGCAGCATAAGACCTTCCCACGAGCTTGACTACATAAAACCAAATTAAACACCCTCCACAAACAGCACACATAATAATTATATACATACATACATACATACACATTCAAGGTTTCCAAAGGGTGTGTGTATGTGTGTGTGTGATTTCTTGATGGCCTCCTCCACCAGTCCCATCCACCACACACAGTCAATAACACCTTCCATCTAAGCATGAAGGTGGATGGATGCCCCAGTGGAAGGTTCAGCTACACCACCACCATCACCCACCACCACCACTGACACACAGAGAGAGCACACTGAAATAAACTGGTGGTGGTGGCTACTGGCTGCTCTGGCTGGCTCTTCTGGCTCTCCTTCCAGCGTTACAATTTAAAGGGATTTTGTTTATGGCGCAATCCAACATGAAAACTGGCGCAATCCAACATGAAAACCAGCCCAAAAGACGCCCAACATTCTATTGTCTGTCTGTCTGTTTGTGGGCCATATTCAAGAACATTTGTTGCTGGGTATACGATGGTGTGGTACCGGTACGATGGCTCCATAGACAAATAACAGAGCCATCGTACCAGTACCACGCCATCGTAAACACCATAAATGTCCTTGCATACGGCCCGGGCCTCTGTACGTCTCTCACACTCCATATTCAAGAACATTAATTCATCAATGGTGTTGACTATTATGGTGTGGTGCCTGTACGATATGGTTCTGTTGTTTGTCTATTATGGTGTCATCGTATCGGTACCACACCATAGTCAACACCATGAATTATTGTTCTTGCATACATACTAAAATCATGGAAGAAACTCAATCATCCGTCTCAGGTTATCTTATTTTATTTTTCTGTGATCTAGGAATGTTAACCAAACTTGGGAGTAATAAGTTTAATTAATTTGCTTGGAATGATCGTTAATTTATGCATTCATGGACAGTAATTTATATATTCATGGACAATAGAATGATGTTTTTGTTGTAACCTACTTCTCACACGATGTCCTCTCTGACAGGACATTGATGACCACCCGGAATTTTTTTTTTTTTTTTAATCTTTATGACCTCCTAATGAAAAAAAAAAAACTATATAAAATACGGAACAATTTACTGAGGAAAACAATAAGTCAAAAAGAACTATGACAAGAACAACAACATGCCTTGAAAAAACGGAAAAATTACATCGAATCAAACGAACTTTCTTTATCCGCCAGTCAAATAATTATAATCTGCGACTTACAAGATGCAAGAAATGTGAAAAACAAAATATATGAAGTGAATTTTGATTTTACAAAAATAAAGCACTTAAGGACGTTTTAGTAGACTCAGTGCTTCCATTTTAGAGTAAAATACCCTAAACTAGGATAAAATCAGACTCTTTTTAGGGTAGTGTTTAGGGTAATGCCTTATTTGGGGTAATTTTAGGGTAATTCATTATTTTAGGCAATACATCGTTTATAACATGTCAATCTATCGAAAATTAAGAATAGTACACAAAGCTATTGTAGACATGAACAAAAAAAGTCGGAATTTAATTAGCATTGAGGTTACATGTTTACATTGCTTTACAATTTTACCAAACCCATCAAGTTATCCTTAATCCAGTGTAGGCTATTGGTGAATAACCCAGCTATCGTTATGTGTATTTTCTTTCACTGAAGAAAATGGAGATCTTAACATATATAATCTATTTTAGTTTGTCTTATATATGTTCCTACTAAATGACTATTTGTAATAATGCATTACATTATTCTAAGATATGATGTTGCAAACAATTTAGGATAATACTTAGTAATTTAGGGTAAAACTGAGCAGTGAGAAGAAAGATGTGGATTTTAAAGATGGCGACGATGGAGAGACATACATAAAAATTCTGATTGAATATTGTCATTTTTTGGTGATCAAGAAGCTCTGATGATTGACTAGTGGGGTAAGTATTGTATGTGGTGCATCATTTACACTATTTATATATGTTACTGTAACGTTAGATAAGGTGAAAGATAAGAAATAAGGGATATAATTGAAAGAGCTATAATTATGTGCATGTCAAACGTTTACAATAATAACAATTCTAATTAAATGATCTTAAATTGTGCCTTATTTGTGATACCCCAGAAAAGAATTACCACTCACTATTTAATGTATTAATGTCTAGCTTTGGTCACCTTTGTATATTATAGCTTAAATATTCCTTAGTGTGATAATGTAATGATAACGTAGTCTAGTGCATGACCTTGAAATTATAAGCTTTTATTACGGTATCTTTAAATTTTATGTAGCCAGTGGTTACTCCTATTATCTTTGGTTAATATATTTGTGTTATTAGTTTCGATGGTAACTCGTACTCCAGAAATTATCTAGTTAATATGAGCCGGTAATGTATAGTGGCTGGTAACTTGATGAGGACCCAATTAAACCTATAATAGCGGTATAAATACTATCATAGATAATTATAATCTTCAGTAGAAGCACATATATATTAAAAGAAAAAAGACTGGATTAAATTGTAAGGTTAGAATTGGTGATATAATAGTCTCGCCAATAATCACACCATCATTATTATATTGTCACCATTCAGCCTAACTTACTTATTATTATTATTATTTTTTTTTTTTTACTCGTTCCCTACCTTATGTCTGCTATGAGTCTACTACAGTATAATTATAAGAGTGTTTGGTATTGCTTCTCATGCCTTGATCTTGAAGGATGATTATATAAAAACAAAAATAATAAGTTGAAAGGTATAGGAAGATTAAGACAGTGATGGATGAAGAGGAAAGTTTTATTTTGTTATAGGTGGAATGAATATAAAATTATTCTGTAATGTTACTTTTCTCAGTAAGACTAAAAACTGTTGAGATAAAGAAAGAGCTGTTGCTAGGTTATTAAACATAGTAATTAACCAAACAATGATCAGAAAAAAAACTCTGATTAGCAGTTAATTTATTATAATTATGTATATTAAGCTGATGAGAACAGATACTACACTTTGATCTCAGCCAATAATAAATATTAACTAACTAACTATAATTATGTATAGCTGCATGAATGTATTGATGTTTACATATATTACACATTGGGAAGGAATAGGAAATGGACAGTATATAAAGTGTATCGAAATATTTACATCTCTGGGAAGGCGCCAGAAGAATAGAAGAAAGTATTGATAGTTAATTAGGAAAAGGAATGTATAGTAAGGAGGGATTAACCTTTGGGAATTGAAAGGGAAGGAAAGAAGACTTGGTATTGGCCTGGAATATCCTGTAGCACAAGGTAGAGGGGAGGGACAGTATGCACGAATAACAGAGAAGGAAATGGAGGGTCAGTTAAATAATTGAGAAGTGGCTCAGGTTCAAAAGGGCGTCCAAACCCAAGAAAGGCACTTTATTTTGCTCATACCATCGCAGTTAAAAGATCTGACTCCCCACCTTCCAACATAATCAAAATAGGAAACTGTTCTGCTTTGATTGTCGTTCAATCTCAAGAAAAAAGGGTCAGAATTGCGTAAGATACACCTCATCAAGAACTGGAGAAGTACACCTGGAAAAGTAGCCAACTTGGGCGTTAAAATGGGAGGCCAGTCATCCCTGCTGAGAGGGTGGGTGGTCCTCCGATTGTAGTTGCTTTCACGCAGGCCCAGCCCCGCCCCCTCACTCCTCTCTTTCACTACTCTATCAGCTAGCATCACTCCAGAGTCCAGTTATATCCTTCTCATCATTAACAGGAGGTGTTGAATCTGCCCAAATGTGGATCTCGAATAATCGCCTTGTAGTTCGCCAATTTCAGTAGCTCTTATGAAAACGACATGGTATAACTGCGAGCATTATAATAAAATGTTTTAAATCTTGTAGGTTATCCTGTCCCTCCGTCTCACTTACTGTCAACACTCCTCTCCTCCCCTCTTGCCTCCCTTACATCCCTCTACCCTCCCTCTTCCCTCTCACTCCTTCCACAACCCACTGACTCCATCCATCCCCTTTTCTATCGCTCATCGTTTTTTTTTTAATATTGATCAATAAATAGTTACATCATTCATTCGTCAGTTTTACAATCAAACCACCTTATTTGGACTGTAAGGTCTGCTATAGGTTAAATTCACTTCCTCGGGTCTCTCTCCCTATAACTTTTTTTTTTTTTTCACAACTCCCTTCCATTTTTTCCTTCCATTTCCTACCACCTCCGTTTTAACTTTGTACATCTTTCCCACCCCTGTGCCTCCCGACAACCTGTTCCCATTCCCTATCTCTCACTGTTTCCCTTCCACCAGTTTTCATTTCCGTTCCAACCATTCACCTAGATCCTAACCCTCCTACTTTTCCCATTCCACCCGTGTCCTCTATCCTGTAACTTTTTTTTTTCCTGCTTTTCCTTCAGTCTTTAACTTTTCAGCATCTTCCATTCCTGACCTCTGGTTCTCTCCTACACTACATACTTTTCCTAACACTTCTCACACCCGCTCTGAGTCAATTTCACTCGCGAATCGCTAACATTAATGATATAGTCTCTGAAGCAGGCGTTTTCTGGACGACAATCAGTGCTTCCATTTTAGGGTAAAATATCCTAAACTAGAGTAATCAGACTCTTTTTAGGGTAGTGTTTAGGGTAAAGCCTTATTTGGGGTAATTCTAGGGTAATTCATTAGTTTAGGCAAAACATCGTTTATAAACATGTCAATCTATCGAAAATTAAGAATAGTACACCAAGCTATTGTAGACATGAACAAAAAAGTCGGAAGTTAAGTAACATTGACGTTACAAGTTTACATTGCTTTACAATTTTACCAAACCCATCAAGTTATCCTTAATCCAGTTTAGGCTATTGGTGAATAACCCAGCTATCGTAAGTGTATTTTCTTTCACTGAAGAAAATGGAGATCTTAACATATATAATCTATTTTAGTTTGTCTTATATATGTTCCTAAATGACTATTTGTAATAATGTATTACATTATTCTAAGTTATGATGTTGCCAACTTTTTAGGGTAAAACTGGCTCGAATATAGGGAAATATTTTTGGAGCTCGTGGAAGCCCTGACGACAACCCACCCAAACCAACTTATTAGACGTTGATCCAAACCATCACGAGGCTACACACATTTCGAACTAATGGAGGATTTGGGTGGGCTGTCGTCGAGAAACCCCCTGCTTCAAATCTCGGGTGGGCTACAGACTGTGGTACCGTATACGAGTGTACAGTATAAACAAAATGTGATTACTCTGATTTTGGGATCACAAACTAAACAATTTAATGTGAGAGATGGACCTAACGGTGATTGTCTTAAATTTCCGTGGTGGCTTACCATAATCCTTGAAATCGAGAGTAGAGTGGTTTCCAAGAAGATCAAGTCCAGTACAAAGCACCTTGGTTCCTAGAATCTCGCACGCGAGACACCACCAGCTGGCAGGTGAATAACTGGTAGGGCTGCTCAAGTTCATAACAGGGAAGCATGACGGAGAAGGACGTAGGTAGTGTCATGATGAGAGATACAAGGTGTGAGGAGGTATGAGTATGAGTGGTTTGGGGTGGAGTAGGAAGGTAGGGGAGGGGGGCCGTGTGAGTGAGGAAATAAGTGGGAGGAGTGAGATGATTTAGAGACTTTGCGAATTGACAGCCGTGGTTAGTTCCAAATTAAAAATTATAAAATGAAAATAAAATGAAGGAACGCTTTATGAAAGCATAGTTTGGAGAAATCAGGAACCCTCCAATGGAGAACTTGCAGAAATAGTCTGCCATCAGGTGTCTCTCACTGCTACATATTACGGTATATTACTCTTCTTCCTTTATATCTTTTTTAATGAGGCTGTTACATTACATATATTTGTTTTTTTATTATGTCAGTTTTCCTTTTGACTGAAATTTAATGATGTATGGAATTCATTTGTGGATACCGTAGCTAAAATGAGAAGACAGTAGTTGAAGTAGTCAGTGAAATGTGAATTTCCAGCTTCATTGCTTTGCCAGCTATGTATTGCCATCTAGCTCTTTATTTATATATTTTTTTATAAAGATAGTTTGATATCACTAGAGGGAAAAGCATGCACCAATGAGGAGAAAATATGGGCAATGAAGCAACTATGTTTGGGAAAATGGTATTGTACAAACATAATTTATCTTCCTTTCGCTCTGTGTTATGACATTAATGTGTGCAAGTGGGAAAGTGACACATTCTCAGGTGATCACTTGAGTGGGAGCATTCAAGAGTGGTCATCTTAAGTTGATTTTGCCCTTCCAGATGTTCTGTACCCCTTTGCATCTCTTTACCTGCTTTTCTAGATGGTCTAGCCACCCCATTTAAGGGAAACTGCTTTTTGTATAGAAAATATTGTTATATAATACTGCAAATCAACAAGTCCCTTAGCTTCAATTTTTATGGTACATCAAATCTCACCATGTTTTTCAATGCATATTCATGTTCAATATTTGTGAAAAACTGAGTAAAACAAGGTCTGTTTTTATTACAGTGAGAACTAGGACCAAGCCCTGAGGGATTATTTGGCATGAAAGTGGCAGGAGGAGGGAAGATCAAACTACAGTACAAAGGAGGAGCTACATACGAGGCAAAATGCAGGTACGGGACAAAAAAATGCATGAGGAAAATGTAGGGGATTCACTAAGGTGGTCTGTTGAAGAGAGGGGTCGGCCAAGGGACAATAAGGATAGGAAGGCCAGATGTGAATAGTGGCTGGTGTTTTGTGGTATATAAAGTATCAGATATTTCACCAGTGTAGTTTTTCTTTCAACTTCAAGAATTAAAGTACTATGAAGTAGATCTCGGATTCAAACCGTATCACGTTTTTCATTCGTCAAATTTTCTTGCTCAGAACTTTATGCATGTTTCAAAGGAGAGATATCAGAAATCATAAACAGCTGTATTCATCTATTTACACTTTATTTACAAAAGCTACTGACTATTGTTAGTGAGTACAAATCTCCATCTCATCATAATATCTGGCTAATAGATTAACATTACATGGTATATGGAAGTACAAAAGAGAGCAATGAGAATACTGCAGTGCTGGTGATAAACTGATACAAGGATAGGCATTCCTTTACGAATACATGAAATTTATTTACAAAAGGGTAGTCACGATGCATGATTTCTAACACCCTGGACAGGTAAAGTGGAGTAGACACAAATTATCCTCTTTTAATTGAGTAACTATATTATTTGCATGCTAAAATTAACACAGGGTATACATCACATATTCATCATTTCTATACTGGTATGTAAACAAGAGCAAAACATTGTATAATTAGACTACAGCAGTTGCTTGTATTTACTACACTTAATATGTTTCAGGGGGGCTAAAATTACAGCTTGTGGCATATGACTACAGTATGGTACATAATTTTTGGAATGTCCCCTGTAAGGTACAATAATTTTAACAGAAACATACACTCGTACCTAATGGAATGGAGTGTTAAGTTGGAGATCTAGTTTTAGTATTTGGTCCAAATATTCTCAGTCTATAAGTTAGTGTGTAATGAAGGAAAAATCAAGTGGAATATTTTGACATTACATTGCTGTGATACATAATGGGATACAAAGCGAGAGTAAAGGTGACATGACGGGGAATACGAAACACTGACACTTGTTTGATGTCTATCTTTGACATTTGGTTACTACTAACTTTTTTTCTTTCTTTCTTTTTGGTGGTATGGTATTTGACAAGGTTGGTTGCTGTGGATTCCTTCAAACTTCGCCAGGAACTTTACTCGCTTAGTTTTTGTGCTGAGTAATCAGTAGCCTCAAATACCCACACAATATTTTGTGATCCCTTAAAACAAATGGCTGATGATAAGAGAATGAACAAATATAGGAATGATTTGGGGAAAATGCAAGGTGCAACTGGACATGACTGACCAAGCAACACTTTTACAAGGATACTATATTATCATTCATACTTGGGTGGATATTATTCTAGCCCGTCTACCACATTTTAAATGTATTTGCTTTTCATGACCCCTATTCCTGTAAAACTGTTGGTAGTAAACAGCAGAACTAATAGATATAATGGTTAAGAAAGTTGATACACTGATGTATGATCAGGTGTGTCTGGCAAGAACTCAGATGTCCACTATTATGTCACCTTAACAATGCAACTATACCATACATAACCTCAGATCCTGGAGATTTAAAGGCCAAGATGATAGTAAATTAGAGGCTCCCAATTCCTCCACATAGTGACAAGAAACAGACTGAACAACAGTACATGTAGTCTGATTTGTGGCACAGTTGGATGGAGTTAGTAGCCTAAAATTTGACCTTCAACATTTTGCTTCTTAACACAGGCAACAGCATTTGTTTTAAATTAGGTATACAGTAATGGCATCACAGTTATGAGCAGCAATCCATTGGCCCACCACAAATCCACATCTCATTTTATACCCTTTAAGCGCAGAAGCATTGTTATCATTGAGAATGTATGGTTAAAACATTCAACAATATTAACATCCTATTCATTTATCAGTACAAGCAAGATATTTTCAATAATCACTCCAGTGTTTGATCATGCCATAATTCGTTTCAGAAAGCAAGTTAATTTTTGATACACTGATTCACCTTTGCAAATGATGATAAACATAATACATGAGACAACTTTCAGCAAAATTCAGAACCATCCCTATACATACCATGAAAGTGAGATTATAGCAAACGCCACACCATCCCTAATTCCCTATCTTGTCCATGAAAAGAACCAAAGTAATTACCCAATCTCAGTCAAAATATGATCACTCCCATACACTCTCTGAACTGAGGAGCACTTAAGGAATGGATACATAAGAAATACAATCTTAAAATGTCTAATCAGATCTACCGGCAATATCTTAAGTTTGTTGGTATCCAGCGGTAAGAAAGTGCCTCAAATTTTAAAAAATACTTTGAAATTTTTAAGCTAGATATTCAACAGTAGTAGCCTTGGTATCTAACTTCACCGTAAAGGGGCATGATCTACTTCTTGTATATTGTTGGCTATCGACTTCTCCAAACATTGTTATGATAATATCTCTTAGTTTTGGTAGATATAGTTGGTCTGTTATGTGGCAGTTTAGAGGAATCTGCAGCCTCCACATTGTAGTTCCCTTGTCCTTCAAACAACTTTCTCTTGCATGTAACTTGGTTGTCACTTCTCAATTTCTTAAGTGAGGTACTGTACAAGGAGACCTAATTTTTTGCATGCCAAACTGTCTAGAGAAGGAAAAAGTAATCAATAGTTCATGCATAGTTGATTATATAATCTATTCCCTGGCTAGTAAACCGCGTACGATATTGCGGCCTTTTGACTATGGATATCATCACAGTTTTTGTCATGATAAAAAACAAATGGGGGAAGAATTGTGTAATTTGATACTGAATAATGTTGGCATTTGGTTAGTTGCAACTCAAAGTCCCTCATGTAAGGATTGTATTATGGGCTCCTGTAACAGCTTGTACATAACTGCCTGTGACCATTTCTGATGTATGAATACAAGTATGAGTAACAGAATATAGAACAGTGTGCACTTATTGTTATAATGTGTGAAGAAATCGGATTATAATTCACCACTACAGTACTCTGTTGTGCTCATCAGTATTATTACATTATGAAAACTAAGGAGCAATTACTATAATAACTCCTTTATTTTCCAGTGAGAAGTTATGGGGATATCTTATCACACACGCACACACACACACACCTCTAAGTATAAAGAATAGTGATTAATAAATGCAGATGCCTGAGAGGGATAAGATGACAGGAGCACTATTAGTGATGTTACTACCAGTCCTTGACATCAAAATTATGTGGCATGTATTACTATACTGTAGATATCTATTTCTGGGTGATGGTATATGTTCACAGCTGGTAAAATAATAGGCTAACCATGATTGGCACAGGTCACTTCCCTGTGATAGTGTCTATGATACCAACTGTGAATATTTGCAGTTACTCATAAAAAACTCGAACTGTATAATTATAACCAGGCAGTACTGATCAATTTTGGCAATTATTCATACAGAAAGGAAACCATTTATAACCCCAAGAGGTCAGTGACTTATGTATATGAAGTAATGTGGTCTAACATTACCCACTGAGATTTCTCCATTAGTTTAAACTTTTGGTCACACACAAAAAAAAAGTTTGGGTTTAAGCACTTTTGTAACTTAATGATAGTGCTTGGTTCTCTCTTGTAATACATGCCTGTTATACTGTACTACCCTCTGGTTATCACAATATAAACTAGCCTCCCATAATTCTAGTCCAGATAAGTAGAATGGCCTTAGTTGAGCATGAAGTACAGTAATACTCAACTGATATATGGAATGAATTACAATGTTTTGGTTTCTCTGATAAACAACCCTCTTCACTTTAAGCTGGCCCTGCACTTGGCATCTCTAGTACAATGTGGCACTAATTTAATTATTTGTATGCTTAATAAATTTTAAAGTGAATGACTAGGACTGGAGTGGTCCTCCTTACTTACATCATAAACCTATAATGTAAACTACAGTAATGTACAATGAAAGTACCAAACCTACTTATTGATGCCATGCACTTTACCAAATATTAGTGAAGGTGACTGCAATATCTTAGCCACCAGTTTCCTCCAGTGTTGGCAAATTGGAGCCTACTGAGGTCTTCAAATTTAGCCACAGTTTTGATCACCTGAACGTGGGTATCTCTTTCTTGGTATTATTTGGAGGAATCAGTAGACTCCAATACATAGAAAATTTTATCCCCTTATAATTATAATAATCTAACCAGATCTACTCAAAATTACATTTCTGCCTCTAAGTCAAGAAATAAATGATACAACTTTACTGCTACATAGACTATTTTCACAAATTTAACTGGGATAACAAGTACTGTATTAATATAGCCATTTATTCTATATATTTGTATATAAAGGTAACACTATTTCATATATTATATCTTTCTAACAATAATGTAGTCAAGTAGCCATAGTTTTGATACAACTCAAAAGTCCTTCTTAGTCTAATATTCATTTGTGTCGCAATTTGATCTGTATGCTAGAGAATATATTAAAATCCTACAGCAGAACAGTACAGTACCTAAAGTTAATACAAAGTTACTATCAATCAGCACCAATCCAACACACCTTTCACCTGCATATCACTAGAGCTTTACCTTAAAGTATATATAAAGAAAAAAAAAAATCACCCATTCTATTATGGGTACTGTAGTAAGTGATGAGGCATATGTGGCTTTCAGGTTATCGCTAACTTATACATCCATCTCCCAAACGAAATGGCTTTTATCCTGACAAGCTATGCACTAGGCTCCCATTCCAAGGCCCACAACACTTTAAAATAGTATTACAGTATCATAGGAGCCATTCACCTGGTTGGATAATATGCAGTTACTATTCTAATGGTCACTTACAAACCTTCATCACTGTACAGCTGATAAAGTCTACTAAAGTCTTCTAGGACTCTACAGTATCACCATATATTCTTCTGTTTACTTATCAATATTAATCCTATATTATTACTCTGATTTTTCCATTACCTTTCAGCATGGCTCAGATTTCAGCATCCATAAACAAAATAGACAAGATTTCTAATTCACCAAGACCAGAAGTAAGTTACTGTACCCCCCTTCAGTGCTACATTGACTGATGAAAATTGTAGAAGTTCAAAATACCCTTTCTTTAATATTCTGTATGGCATATAAGAGTGTCATGAGTTTCTCTCTTTTAAACATAAGTGATTACAGCAACACCACATTATGAAAAATGAAACTCTGTAACAGTAAAACTAAAGGGGACTGTACAGTTGCCTGTGCTCTAATGATACTACGGTACTGTATCAAATATTCACAACCTTCCTCCTGTAACCTATTTGCAACAGTTTCTTTTACCTTCCAGTAAAGTTTGAATTTATTGAATTTTGAAGCTTGAATTAAAGGCAATATCACAGCTCTCTTAATGGTAAAACTGTCTTGACTTAATGAGTTATAATTTAAGATGATTATGCTTTACTTTATGGAATGACTGGTAATTCTTGGTAAATTATACAGGCAACTTAAGTAATAGGTCTTATGCATGCCATTCCAAATCCTTACACTATATCTCTCTTCACTTTTGTCTTAAGGTGTGGCAAGACAGTGTTGATGAACTTAAGACTACTGATATCTTCCCCTCCTCTACAATATGACAACCTACTTCTGTCTGGCTTACAAATGCCTCTATATAGAACAAATTTAATACACTATGTGTGTTAAATACCATTGGATAGACATTCACCTCACTGGCTACAATCATACTACTCCTTCATCCCTGCCACATATACCTTTATTCAATTTGTAAGTCCTAGTGTCCTTTCCTGTCCCACACCTCTTCATTTATCATAATCCTTATATCTTTACTATCCAGTTAATTCTCCAGTTCTGTTCTGATCTACAGTATGGGGTATATAATGAAGCTAGGTAATATGGATTTTTTTTTTTTTTTTTTATATCCAAATGCTGATATCACCATCGGTTATGACCAAACTTTTCAATATTATGAATACACTAATTGAACTCTCATACTCCTATGACATCGCAATAATCCCAGAAATTACCAGAACCTTCATCCAATTTCCCAACTCAGCTTTGGCCTAAATATACTGTAATTTACTCAGGTAACTAATATATTCCTTCACATAACATTATAACTGAACATCTATACCCACACTTGGTCCCTCCCTACCTTTATGACCAATAACTATCGTTACTTTGATAATAGCTAAACTACTAAATATTATACAAACTCCAGCTTATGTTAAGTACCTTGATGTCCATTATTACGGTTAGATGTTTGAAACAGACTTAACTTGTATTGCCATTCCTCCATAAAAGTTGCATTATAGCAAGCAGTGTAAATCAAGAAGTGATTCTTTAATAGAAACACTACATCAATTACTGGGTATTAAACTATTTCCAGTTCGTACTGATGATTAAGCAATAATCATTATCATATTGAAACTATTACATTCTAAACCTACAAATGCTTAATAAACCACAGGTTTCTGCAGCTCAATAAAATAAACCAATAATGCAAGTTAAACACCAACAGTAGCAGACAAAAATTATACCAACATTATCAAGGCCTGTCTGGAATAAACCTCTCATCTGCCTTTGTAGGTTTTCTACTAATATCTATGATCACAACAATGTGATTCTCCAGCCATCAAGTAAAGGGGAATACATGATTACACTCAGCTTCATCTCAACATCCACCAACAAAAATTCAGTTAATACCTCAGTGAGTGCCAGCAATAATAAGAGTGCACGTGAAGGTGCTTGGTGCAAGTATAAGAAATGTGCTAAATGTGTGCTGGGTGCATAGTGCAAGCGCGATGTTTCTGTGAATGTGTTTTCTGTGTCTGTGCATATCCATGTAAACACTTGATATGTGCTTCTTTGCATAGGAAATTTGCATGAGTATGTATGTCGCATGTGACCTCCAGTTCATGTGTATACATTGTTATGTAGTATTCCAAACTCAACTCACCTTATCATGCTTTCTAATGCTAAGAAGGTTCTTAAGCGTTCGAATCCATCCAAGAACAATAAGGCTAACAATGATAACAACAAGAGTAATAATAAGAATGCTAAACATGCGAAGCGAGGCGCTCAGGCAAATCGTGTTGACATTGTGATAAGAGAATGATTCAGAGACCGTGAATATGATTAGAAATGCGCTTGAAGCTGAACAAGATTCTGAATTAAGCAAAAATGTGTTTGATGTTGTGGATGATAGTGACGGTAGCGAAATGCGCAATATTTTGAGGAAGATTTATGACATTACTCAGGGTAGGAAGGATGTGTACTATTCACTATCTGCTCCATCTTCGGCCATCCGAGGCATGTCTTGGCCTACAACCAGTTTAGTGTCAGTGCCCATGTCTGGACATACACCCATATTGTTCAGAGAGTCAGTTCCACAGATTAGTTCGGTGCTCGAGCCCTATGGATTCATTCGCGATTATCCGAATGTATTAAGACGCTTCTCTTCCGCAATCTGCAGTCATTATAATGTTGATTCTCCCTTTTTCCTCACGAGTCCTAAATCTAAATCTTATGATATTCGAGAGCCGCCTGTGTGTTTGGAAGGTTTCCTTTTTGATAAGCTCATAGACCAGATACAGCAGCATGGGCATACTGACGATTCTAGCCAGTTTATCCGCAAGCAGATCAATGACTTAAGATGTATAAATCATACTAGTACGCCACCCAATCCATACCAATACTTTACTACGGCTGGACTATTCGATGGTGTCGTGCAGTGCGACTTTGTGTCAATAGCTCATGAGATATATTCAAGACGCCTGATGACTTTCCGAGAGTTCAGCGAGCATCACACTAATGCATTGGGCCCTTCCATGACTTTGCAACACTATTCAACCGATGAGATGGATAGATTGGTGTATTTTGAACCGTCTCTCGCTGAGAATGCTGCTATTATAGCGAGGCTTAGTGATGCCGGACCGGTGCTTGTCGATCAGGTCATCAATGTATGGTTTGAAAAACTACCGCTCATTAAGACATCAAGCGTTGAAGCATCAGGATCGCTTTCGGCGGTAGGACAAGTTAGTAGTGTCGCAGCAAGTGAGGGATTGCGCATTGCCAGCCGTCTTGATGAAAACCGTGTGCTCAAGGCTGTCAAGGCGATTTTGAAACTTTCTGTTCTGCGACGATCGCGGCTTCTCATTCCCATAGATTACTACAACGCAGATTTACTATCCTTCCTCACATCATTGCTCATTCTGGCTCTCTTTTCCCGTTGATGCCCTACATCACAATACTGAACATGCTGCTTTGATTTGCATTGGGGTGAAGCTTGGCATTTTTGTAGCTTCACATGGCGAAATATTGACACCACACAACATCAGGCGCGAGTTACGTTTGACTTCAAGGAGCGACTGACTGATGCTTTACAGCTGGCCAAAGACAACTTAGGACTCTCTCAAGGCAAAATGAAGACATGGTATGATAAGAAGGCGAGAATACGTCATTTCAAGCCCGGAGATAAAGTCCTGGTCTTGCTACCCATCCTAGGGCAGCCTCTCCAAGCAAAGTTCAGTGGACCTTACGAAGTAAAGGAGAAAGTCAACGACGTTAACTACATAATTGCCACGCCTGATCGTCGACGGAAAAAACGGCTGTGCCACATAAATGTGCTCAAACAATACCACAACAGAGAGCAGAGTGCCGTTGTGGGTGCAGTCGTCACAACACCAGATCCTATCAGTACTTCTCACTCTGCAGCTTCCCCCGATAACACCACACTACCCTGCAGCTTGAATTCAGGTGACTCACTTCAGGAAAATCAAGCACTGATGGAGGGTCTCTAGGCCAAGTTATCTCATCTACCTCCGGGGGAAAGGAATGAATTAGCAACACTCATTAAAGAATTCCAGCCTGTGTTTCGGAACACCCCTGGCAGAACTTCACTCGTGTTCCATGATGTGGGCGTAGGGGATGCCAAGCCGATCAAGCAATCACCATACCACCTAAACCCCCATAAGGTACCCTTAGTGCAGAAAGAAGTTGATTACCTTCTAGAACATGACATGATCGAGCCGTGCCAAAGCGAGTGGAGCTCACCCGTTACGTTAGTGCCTAAACACGATGGAACTCAACACCTCTGTCTTGATTACCGTAAACTGAATCAGGTCACAAGGACAGATGCTTACCCAATTCCTCTTATGGAAGATTGTCTAGACAAGATTGGGAGGGCCAAGTACATCACTCAGTTTGATTTATTAAAAGGATATTGCCAAGTACCACTGACAGAACGTGCCCGTGAAGTATCTTGTTTTGTAACATTAGGCAGAACATATAGGTGTAAAGTTATGCCTTTCGATATGAAAAATGCACCTGCCACCATTCAGAAACTCATGAATGAAATTACTGAGGGGTTAGAGGGGTGTGTTGTGTATCTCGATGATGTCCTAATATTTAGTGACACTTGGGAAGATCATTTAAAGCGAGTCAGAGCATTCCTAGACTACTTAAAGCCAATCTAGTGGCTAATCTCGCAAAATGCGAGTTTGGTAGAACTCAGGTCAAATATCTTGGGTTTATCATTGGTAATGGTCAACTTGTTCCTCCACTGGCTAAAGTGAGAGCTATTAGTGATCTTCCCAGGCCCACTACAAAGAAAGAATTACAAAGACTCCTGGGGATGGTTGGTTATTACCGACGATTTGTTGTAAATTTTTCAGTGTTGATTGCCCCACTTACTGACCTGTTGAGGAAAGATGTAAACTTTGTTTGGAGTGAGGAGTGCGAATCATCTTTTAGCAAACTACGGTCCATTTTGCTTAGTCAGCCAGTGCTCGTTGCACCTAATTTTGATTTACCTTTCAAAATGGCAGTTGATGCTTGTGACACAGAGGCCGGTGCAGTTTTGCTACAAGAAGATGAGTTTGGGGTGGAACATCCTGTATCTTATCATAGTAAGAAATTTTCTCCGCCCCAAAAGAATTACTCCACCATTGAAAAGGAACTCTTAGCTTTAATCTTAGGACTGTAACATTTTTCTTTCTACTTTTGTTCTAATAATGGTCATATTGTCATCTATTCTGATCAAAATCCCCCGAGATACCTTAGTAAGTTTAGAGGCAAAAATCAAAGACTAACGAGATGGAGCTTACTTCTACAGGAATATTCCTTAGATATAAGACACATAAAAGGTAAGGATAATGTAATTGCCGATTTCCTCTCGAGATTGTAAAAGGGGCCGAAATTTCGCACGGGAAATTTCGTTCTCTTAGAAGGGGAGGTGTTATGTAGTATTCCAAATTAACTTTTGTTATGTAGTATTCCAGGTTAACTTTTGTTATGTAGTGTATAAAATTTAAATTAACTAAAACCGTCTTGCCATTAACCTTAAGCAACAATAATCTCTCACTCACATCTTAACTACAAGCGTTCCGTAACAACATATATACATGTGTAAACTGCTTATGACTGGCATCATCCTGAAGCAACAAAATTTAAAGGAAGGTTTTTTGACAAACTAGGTCCATAATAGTAATGAGCAAATATGGCCTTTGTCTCAAGATGAGGAACAACAATATAACGTAGGAAAAAGTGTATATATTAGAAAACTGATAATTGATATGCTTACTAAACCCCTTTTTCCCCCTTAAAACATTGCAAAGCTATTAAGAATACCCTATAATTGAAACTTGAGTAAAGTACCAATATTTCTCTTGAACACTTACATATACTGTATTTAAATAATTAACCGGGAAAGTTTAAGCTCAGAGAAAGAATATTAACCTACATAAGAGACAGGTAACATCATCACAGGGAGTGATAAGTTACTTTGAGTGTGTGCAGGTGAGGGTGTGAATGAGTGCAGTGGTAGTAGGTTTGGTCAGGGGATGAGACAGTCAGTTCTTGAGGGGATCCAAACTCTCCAGGGTAAAGTCATCATCTGCCGTGCCAAATGAGAGGCCACGACTGAACCCAGCCTGTAGAACAAACCTGTGTTAGATTATTCAAGGACAGATTTGTTAAAATATTTCCAACCACAAAATAATTTGTCTAATAGCAACCAGCTTCTCAAGCAAATCTAACAGGCAATGGAAATAACATGTAAATTATACATCTTGAAGAATGGCTCACTGTGAATACATAAGGTATTCTCCTGCCTTGTCCATGTAATATTTAAGTACAGTATACTGTACGTAATATGTAAGTAGTGCTTAAACATAAAATAACTAAAGTTAACAGAATGTTAACTGAACATATGGCAACCCACTTGTCTTTGTGGTCACTGTATATGATGCAGATATAGTTTGGGGTACTAAGTAAAATAATAAACATTCAGTTTGAATAGCAACTTCAATAAAAATTGATTAATGCAATAGAAGAGATCTTTTTCTTGTGATAAGGCCATCCTCCCAATAGACTGCTTGTATACGGGAGCAAGCAATTAACATTTACATAAACCCAATCTAAACATAATATAAAAACCAAGGAGCTACAAGGGGGATGGACAAGTACCATGAGCTAAGAATGAGACAAAGTGAAGTTCATCCCTTCCTATGTATTTTACAGAGAACTAACTACCCCTTAATCATCTTCACTCTGAAAGTCCTCCTTCCCTTACCTTCATTTCAATAAACTGTGCAAGGGCATCTGGGGCCTGGGTGGAAGTTGGGGCGAAGGCCGGGGAACCAAAGGGGTCTGCTGGGGTGCTGAAAATGTCATCACTGAGACCATTGACTTGACTGGGCTGCTCATGGGATCGAGCTGGACGGGGTGGAGGAACTGTGGAGCAGGTGACAAGTTAATGAGTGGAAACAGGTTAAGCTTATTTGATGCACAAGAATTAATTAGTCAAGATGTGGCTTGTTGAATACATATAAAAGGACATACAAAATATTTGGCAAATTTGACGCTACTTATTCCTAAAAAATAAGATCATATAATTGAGATAGTGTACCTAGTGGAACAATACTATACAGGAAACTATAGATTCAAATTCACCAATGGCATCGTAACCCCATACGTAAGGTATACCATCATAGGGTTGTGTTGATGGTAGGTTTGTTGGAGGAGAGGTAGATTGTTTGAAGGAACATTGTGGTAAATGCCACAGGAAGTACTTAATTTACACTAAATATAGGCCATTACCACCAAAATAGTGGCAGCTCTGCACACCAATAAAGATGGTTAGCCCATAAATGTAAAGAGAGCCAACGGCTTCAATATAAGTATATTGGAAAGTGTCCTTAGATTTCCATCTGCATTTTAAGAGTTAAAGAATAATGTCTTCAACATTATAAATCTACCACATTTACTGTACTCACGATTCAAAGGTACTTGATCTACACTAAAAAAGAATGACAGGTTGGGTTGTGAAATGGAGGTATTATTATAAAAAACAAACAGTATCATGTTAATACTGTTTGGTTATACATTAATCTGAATTTTTCTTACAGATGCACTATAATATTAGATGAAATAATTACCGTATTTCCCGTCACAGAGGACACACAAGGGTTCAAGAGCACATGAGATTTGGTAAAAATAGAAACTCTTATCAAATCCTTAAAAAAATGTGGTACTAGCAACACTATGAATGAAACAGAAGACAAAATGTCGATTGCAGAATTAATAAATGAAGACTTAGACACTAACAACCAAACAAGCAGCAGTGACAATATTTCTGGACTTGAAATGTAACATCACCAGTCATTTAGTCAACCCTTACAAGTGTAAAGAATCGGTCACGACACATCCAATTAGTCTTTTCTAAAGCATTGCCTTCCAAGTTACGAGTATATTCCCTGACAAAGTGCATCCAATATGACGGAAAATACAGTCGGAATTGTTTATGTACTGCATGCCAAACCTCCTGACCTCAAGTTCCAGCTCTCCTTGATGAAAACCTAAGAGGGAATGAAGTAATGGATAAGAGAGGTGAGTACTCACGTTACTTTAAATGTAAAAGAAATTTCACCAAAGTAAAGGTTTGCCGATAGCATTGGTATCGGCACTATTGGCCATTTTGAGGTAGATGTCTCAGTCACCTACTAAACACAAGAAATTCATATTTAGTTACATCCATTTGTTCTTTACCCATTTTGCTAACAAATATCAAACTAATTGAACTATTATACCTTCCATCACCTTACTTATGAATTGGACAGTTAATAACATAGCTGTGCAATGATCAAGGTAAAGCAATATTACGTCACTGGCACATACAGTACACACAACTCACCAAGTGGGGGTGGGGAGGAGAAACCATTCAGTTCAGGGGGCGGCCTAGAGGGTGGGGCAGAGGATGGGACAGGAGCAGGAGTGCGAGGCCGAGGTTTTTTCTCCTCAGCACGGGGATCAAAGTCATCGTCATCAGCGTGATTAGAAGTTCCATTAACGAGGGCTGGTGCTGATTCCTCTGCCCGCGGGTTGAAGTCATCATCCTCAGTTCCATTTGGGGTGGAGAAAATGTCACTGAGGAAAGGAGAAAATTACATTACAAACAAGACCTACTGTATAATTGAGCTCCAAAGTTCCCTCCAAATAACATTATAATAAGCTGTTTTGTATGGTTAAAAGTAACCTATATGATACCTGTAGCAAATTTGGGCCTAGTATTAGATGTTGGATATGTTCTCTAGAAGCAGAAAGTTATTTTTGTTTTGTTTTAATTGCTCTTTTGTTATCTGCTGTAGTGAAGAGGGTCAGGTCTAAGAACAGGTTTCAGACTGCATTTTTTCGTGCAGGTACCACCCGCTTTTTTGTGCTAGTGACTTGATAGTTTGGGGAAGAGCCTAGCTTACATTACCATTAAATATTGTATAAGTACAGTAACAATCAGTTTATTCAGCCCTCCCAGATCACTGACTATTGTAAACAAAATGCATCATTATTCTGTCCGTATCATTACAATATAAATAAAATAACCAATCACGTCACGTAAAAAATAACCTGAAAGTTATACAGTACTATGGATTGAGGATCTATATTCTGGGTTACCAGTTCTGTTATTTGTATCTACCACATATATTATATTTACTTAAAACTGGAAACATGAAATCTAGCTAACTTGTAACTCACTCAATAAGGTTAGATTCTGTTTCCTGGCGTGGTGAGGTCCTGGGTGGGAGGGGAGGTGGGACTGCAGGGCTGGTGAGGGTTGTGGTGTCTGAGGATGGCTCAGGGTCTGTGCTGCTCTCACCATTCAAGGTCAGCAAGTCAGATATCTGAAAAACAACAGTATAATTGAAATCCCTAAAAAGACTTCATTCCTCCTCAATTTTCTTTTCTCTTTTCCTCCCTCATCCTGTAGATTGTAATAGCAGTCAAGAGTTCAAATGCAGTTTTGTACCATAATAGAATGCATACTAGATAACAATAAAGCCAGAATGTCCTACAGTACTTGTAGATTCTGTACATTTCCCCTCATGTTCTTTCTGGGTTGGAGTGATAGAGAAGGCAGTGGAATACATGCTGAATATAATTTCCAAGGACATAGATAATGGTCTCTACATTGATTCACTCACATTGTTCTCTCTCATGTAGTCCTCCACATCAGGTCTATTCTTGAGTGTAGCCAGCTGTGTAATGCGTGTCTTGAGTGTGTGGTTCTCATCCTGCAGACCCTCCACTTGTTTCTGTAGAAGCAGCAGCTGCCTTCTCATCTCCACCTCCCGACCTGAAGTCTCCACAAAGCGGCGGTATGCAAGGTCAAAAGCTTGCCCGATGGTTAAGGTAATCTCCTCCGCCTGTCCAAGGAGAGGTTCAGTATTATTAATGTAATCATTTGTACATTAGAAATTATGTTAAGATGTATTAATTTCAATGTTTTTTGTTTGTTATTAATCCAGTACGGTAAGATTTAATTTCCCATTCTCTGAACACATATAGAGACTCATGGTATCCCTACCTAATCTTTAATCTGTTTACTGTGAATCTAGTTATGTTGAAAAGTTTGTTTAAAGAAATTGTATAATATGACTGGCCACAGAACGTAAGAATGGATATACTGTACTGTACTTAATAAGCTACTGTACAATCCTTGTTTGGGCCAAAAAAGGTTGATATGTCACAGCTCCAAATATATATCTACTGTACTATGTTACTTGGACATTTTCACCAAATAATTCTCTTAACGATCACGGATTTGGAGGTGCTTTATTTTTAAAATCACGTCTGAACTATTTACACTAAAGGTACTCACCAATTTGTCACTGACAAAGACAAAACATGTATGCTTGTCTGAGTCTGCTTCCTTAGCAATGAAGCTGAAGAATCGTTTCTCTGCCTTGTCATCTGCACAGTAGCTGATTCGGTGTAAGGGATACTGGTGCAGATTTTTCTGTAATGACAAATACCTATCAGTACAGCAGCTACACCACCTTACTCTTCACCTGTCCACTACATACACTTATTTGTCCATTAAATTAAAGAAATAAAAAATTTGCATTCACCACTCTCCTTTACTTACACTGCAATCTTTTGATCTCAAACCTCAACATATCAAAAAAATACTATTCATCTAAAAACAAAAGTAACTTTATTTTCAAATTTGTTTTTTATTTTGAAAAAAAAAAAAAAAAAAAAAATAATCAAGCAGTCTTGTCAAATCAACTCTGTTGCATAAAGGTCTACCACTGCTGAATTAATTCCTTTTAAAATGTAAAATAAACTCCAAAGTTCCTAATAAAAATAACCATAAAGTGATAAATACTTTTACTGATTAGAATTCAAATAATTTTGTAAACATTTTAGAATATTGCTATAAGAGTAGTCACCAACAACTTTTCTGAGGAATTGCCATCATTACTCTGTACAGTTCTATACTTTTAAAGGTACACTGAGTTGAGTATGTATTTTGAACAGACATCATAAAGTAATGGATACCTCTATAGAAGTGACTACAATTGTAGATGGGTAAGAAAAGAAGATACTTACTAAAGTATACAAGTCAAATCAATCCCTCCCAGGGACATGGCCTTATACTTTCTCCCTATGACTCTCCCTAATTTCTCTAGTAAGCCTCATTCTCTCCTTCCATCTTTACCATGTTTCTTCTTGTCCATGCTCATTTTCCCTACTTCAAATGGCATATCCTTATTCCTTTGCCTTTTTCCAACTTTCTCTCAGATTCTCCTTACCTTGGTCTTGGGTTCATGTATAGCGACGCCATCTATGGAGACTGTGAGCTCCACCTTGGGCGTCTTGCTACCTTCTGCCTTCTTCAACTGTTGGGTGAACTTGAGTTTCCTGATGCCCTCCTTCACTACCTCTATGCCCTTAGGTTGGTCTACTTCTGTACTCCCCAGGAACTGCAAAAAATAAGATAATAATAATGTAGTGCATTGCTGAATATATAATAGTAAATACTGTATATAAGCCTGAAGGGAAAAGAAATTCTAATGAGCTCCCTAGTAGTTTGAAGATGCTTTGAAACATACTTCCCTCATCTGTATTTCAAGACACCTTCATGGAGAGAAAATAATGACAACTTGACCTGCTGCTTTTCTGTGCCAGGCAGCAAATCAGTACAGTACACTATCTGGTAATGAGTAGACAGTATTTGGTGTATATGACGGCAATACAAAGTAAAAAAATACTACTGCTACTGAAAATGCTATCAAAACAATTATTCTGTACATCACTGCACAGACAGAAGATTACATACAAATTACACAATTCTGTAGTAATCTGTGATACAAGCATAATACAATAGTGAAAATGAGGCATGTGTGGATGAGGTAATGACCCACATGGTAATAATATACAAGTACTCATTACTCTCCCCTACCTTCCCCTTGGCAAGGTCTTGGGCTAAACTTAAACTATAACTCTCTCACTGCAGTGTGAATAGTAAACATTAACTTATTTTTCCTCGTCCATATTCTACATTTACTCTTATACTTTTTCTTTACTCAACTGCTCAAAACTATTTTTAGATTCACAGAAGTATACATTCACTACAAAACAACAATTCTTATATTACAAACCCCATGAAATAGCAACTGCTCAGATCCTTGGAATGTTGTAAGTTACTAATGCAACATTTAATTACTACAGTACTTCACTGTTGTATAACTAAACAGGAGACTATTAGAGTCTGGGAACAATGTACAGTATGACAAAATGTAACTATAGAATAGTAAGGTCTACTGTACGTGTTTTAGATGGGAACCCAGCCTATAACATGAGTACTGTTCAGCCGCTAGAGAATAGTACTGGTACACTACTTATGTGCTTAATTAAGAGTACACAGTCCATAATTTGATTCCTATCACAAGGATGGGGAACTTCAGTCTCCTAACACAGATTACTTTTAAAGTAAAAAATGCTAAACCTAAATATTTCAAACAAGCAAATAAAAGGTATGCACACAGTAGTTGAGGTGAGAGCCCCACAACACTGAGATACACATACAACTACTACTTAAAACCTTCACATTAATAAAGAGATCTACCTTGGTATCATATAATTATAAGTTTGGCAATGAATGAATATGAACTGACATGGGTAGAGCAGTTATATTTTCCTTTCACCTGTCACATTTGCAAAGAAAACACACAAAGACAACCAAGCTCATGACAACACCTTCATACTTTGCTGGTAAGTAACAAAACATGCCATGCCAGCTCTGACACCTAAATATCAACACCAATTATGCAAACCTAGTCAAATGGTGAAGGTGAGAGTAAGGAGTGAAGGTCATATATATACCAACACAACTCACTGTAGTAAAACTGGTCTACAGGAGTCCTCTTTTTGTACTCCGTGACTCCCAAGATGCTGCAGTGGGAAAAATGTAGGAGAGGAGGGTTGGGGAAGGTATGGTATGAACTGAGGGGTAGGACAGGGCCGGGATAAAGAGTACTGGTGGGAGGAGGGGAGGGTAGAGAGGAAGGTTAGAAAAGTTTGGAAGACAAGAATGGCTAACCGTGTGGGGAAAGGAGAGAAGAAAAGTTCAAGGGAGGGAAAGGCAAGGAAGGTTATTAGAAAAAAATAAAACGTTGGAGTTTACAATGGGAAGGAGGGTAGAAAGCGAAAAGGTCAGAAAAGAAAGAGGATGATGATGTGTCGAAAAGGGAGAAAAATATTGGTAAAGGTAAGTAAAGGAATAAGATAAATGAGTAACATAAAGAGACGAAACGGATGGAAGGAGACAGGCATTAAGGTTTAGCACTACTGCATACCGTAATTCCTTTACGGGGAATGGAGTGAGTGAGGGTCATTCAGTTAGTGTAATAAGTGAGGAAGGTATGTGAAAAGAGACTAACTAACCTTGACTAGGTAGGCGATGTGTCCCTTCTGCAGCGCCTCAGGTGGGTGCAGCCAGTTCTTGTTACCTGAGGAAGGAAACCCACTTTGTAATGTACAGTTCACCACAACAAAGAGGCATAATTTGACCAACAACAAACTCTCTAGTCAGTTCCTCCTTACATATGTAGTCACTCCTGATATATGAGTGACTTAAAACAACTACAATTACTACATATGTATTGCAGCATAACACACGTGCTTTTCCTTTTACACAAATTATATACAGTATATACGATTTACAAATTATATTATGAGTAAGTGATGGTCTGAAGGGAAATTGAAACTCTGGATGGCAATTGTGCATCCGTTCAAAATATCTATTCTCTTAATTGGGCTGGATTATATTAAGCAGACATTCACTATTCTGTATAGACCAATGTAAATCTTAAACTGAACATGATCTCTTTTCTCTAGAAATTGTGGTTTGTCCTCTCTTGAAATGGCAGTTACTAAACAAGACATATAAACAATAAAACTGAAGACCGCATTACACCTTTCCCTAAGAGGATGTAGCCGATAAAGTCCACGAAATGAAAGCGCAATGCGACAGGATGAAATTCCATATACAATTATAATGCATGAAAATGAAGTTGTGCAATATCTTCACTTAAAAAGTAAAAGCTGGAAATAGTGCCTTCCCCAAGAATCGCTGGGGGCAGACTAATATAACAAAATAACAGTAGTTTGCTTGTGGCAAGCCCACTGGGTGAAATACCAGTGAAGGAACTGACAGTGAACAAAGTAACATAATACAGACAGTGACCCCACTGGTTCCTCCACCACATACTCCACTCCTTTTACTTATTACTTTCAACTTGCTTGCTCCCACACTCACCACAGGGAAAACACCAGAGCACACTCCATCACTTGAGGGCAAGAGTAAGGCGGGAAAGCGTAACTGGTACAAGGAGAGAAGTTCAATGTTCCTACGGCACATATAAAGCTGAATGACTCTTTGTAAGGGATATGGGAATCTCATAACCTTCCACCTTCACTACATCTGTGCTTTATGGATAACGTACATGTCCATCTCAACAAAACTTTACTGTCCTCGATTGGACACACATATCCTACCAAACAAAGAGACCCGAGTACATAATATACCCACCCCGTACATCATTGGTATGGAAAAGTAAGTTACTCGGTTAGGCAGACTGGCTAATGCTGTAAGGCACCCACAAATCCGAACGAAACTAGTGAGACACGAGAATGGAAGGAAAGTTATGTTCTAAATGAAACTAGAGTGACACGAGAATGGAAGGAAATTTGATGGAAAAGTATGCACTGAATGAAACGAATGTGACACGAGAATTGAAGGAAAACTATTCGCGTGATAAGCCCGTCACATCCGGGGCCAAGAAACCAACCAACCAACCAATGGTCCAACTCTCCCTTAACTCCCCTCAGGGTCCATGCTGTCCTTTACGTCACGAGCCAAATGAGGGAAGGAGTGAGAGGGAGCCAGGCAGCAGGGAAAGCCACCCACCACCACCAACCTCACACACAATATTTTACTATCGGTAAATTGGCGGGAGAAACTTCGGTGCGCGGGAACGGAGGAAGGTCATGAAATAGAAGAACGAGTGAAAATAAAAGCATATGTAACATTACCGTCGCGTGCTATACAACCATACAGTATGAATAATTCAATCTACACATTTATAAGTTCTAATATAAATGTTTTTTTGTTTTTTTTATTCCTAATGGAGGAAAACGAGTCAGTTAAACGTTTGACATTTTATTCACCCACTTTTTCATACTGTTTTGGCGAATGATGTATATCGAGGAAGTTCGTTCATATAAAGTTACTCACACTGATATAATTATTGGCTATTATGACTGTATCTGAAAATCAAAAGACCTGTGCGTGTGTGTGTGATAATTCCAGAAAAATACATACCGAATAATATAAGAATGCATATTATAAGTGACGGTCCGAATGAATAGATACAGTAGTTTCAAGTGTTGTAAAGAAGAGTAGGTGGTAATTTTGTTTTAACAGTACATGTAATAGATAAGTGGTAGTAAAATAAAACTTACACACACACACACTATTTCCCTAATTATACCAAGCTTGGGCCAGTTTTCTAATGTTTGGATATGGTGTTGCAGGATTAGTACTTTGGATAATAGATTTTTCTTCTTCAATTTTTCTCGATCATGAGAAATATAAACACGCTTTGCACTTATGTCCAATGATACAAGTGAAAATACACACGAATGTAATACATTTTTTTCATTACTAGATGCAAGAAAGATTGAAATTTAAGCTCAGGTAGCTATAAACACGTGTGGAGAATTCTTACAAATATCACCGAAATAGCAAAGCGTTAAACTCAACCCTGTGGTAATACTAAAAAAATGATTGTTTAAAAACTGTCTCGGAATGTTTCATAACAACGATAAGAAAAAAAAAAAAAAAAACGAGTTCACATTACACAGTCATCACCTTAGAAAGTTTGGCGACACGGTGTGGTGCGAGTGACTCCCTGAGATCACGTCCAGTAAGTAGTCTGAGTGGCAGAAAATACTGATGGTGAAATAGCACGTCGACTTCCTCTATATATACTTGGATGAAAAGAAGAAAGTGTGGGTTTTGGAACGTTCTGACTTTTCAACAGGGCGTGAACGAGTTACTGTCCGACGGGTTAATTAAGGGGGTGCGGGAATATGGGGACAGGCTTGGGGGGGGGGGGGGGGTTAGGGGGGTGCGGGAGTAGGGGACAGGCTTGGGGGGGGAGGGTTTAGGGGGGTGCGGGAGTAGGGGACAGGCTTAGGGGGGGGGTTTAGGGGGGTGCAGGAGTAGGGGGACAGGCTTGGGGGGGGTTAGGGGGGTGCGGGAATAGGGGACAGGCTTTCTACCCACCCCAAGCCTGTCCCCCTATTCCCGCACCCCCCAAATCCCCCCCAAGCCTGTCCCCTACTCCCGCACCCCCTTAATCATATTTTGTACAGCATTTCATATTTTCTTTTCCCTGGCTAAGAATACGGTTGGGTAAAAAATGTATATAATCCTGCAAATCAAACGAAAAACTGTCTTTTCTCACACTTAACCTCATTCTTGCACTCAGAAATAAAGGTAAAATTTTACTAGCCATCAGCTGGAAGTCACCATGTCATTCATACACTGAAGCACTCTGGGTAAAAATGGTCTGAAATATTATAGCAGAGGAAGAAAATACATGTTACGTCATTCATACACATTTGCACTCCTGGGTAAAAATGGTCTGAAATATTATAGCAGAGGATGAAAATAGATGTTACGTCACCAGTTTAGTTCATATACTGTATACGCCCTTCTCGTTCTGAAACCTGAAATCAAGCACTAGATTCCATGACAGAGGTAAAGCCCGCCCCCCACCCCACCCCTTCCCCCCTACCCCCTACCCCCTCCACTCCCCAGGACCTCAATGGGCTGGGAATGGAAACGAGCGAATTTCCTTAGCGGAGATGAAACTGCAGGAGGCCAAACGAGTCTTGTGTTCCATAAAATAACTCCGACAGGATGTAGTAAAAATAATTAAGACATTATTTTAAAGAGTTTTTCATGTTCTATAATAATTGTCACCTCTCCCCCACTTCATTGCCAAAATCGGAGGTAGGCTAATATCCCCTTCACCACGGGTACTGTATTTTTTTTTATTATTATTATTTTACTCTAATGCCCGAAGATTTTATTCATCCGAGGGAAAATTCCGAATCCAAGGAGCTAATGCAAGGGCAGGGAATAGTGCACCATCTTTTTCTAGTTAAGGGGATTTTCTATTGTTGGCAAATTGGAAGGCTACTGATTTCTCCTAACTATGCCAAAAAAACTGACGCCTTCAATGGTACTTGTAGGGGATGTGTTTCGGGGTATAGTTTGGAGGAATCAAAGACCTTCCATTTCACCAACAAAAGAATCTCCCCTTAATTAAGCTGAAAACTGATATATTCTCTCCAGTAAAATGTCCTCGTTGTTAATAATAATACTTAATTAAGCCTGTTGGTAAGCAGATATGAACCGACAGAAAATGGAAATGCATAATCTCGAATAATTTTTTGTTTTGATATGATCACTGTCAGAGGTTAGGATCACAGGTGTGGAAAATAAGAGAACTCGACTGGATTATTAAGGAACCCTGTGTGATGTAGTCAGAAAATTGGAGGTTAGAGAGTCCTTCAAATATTGCCACGAAACACACAAACCTATATTGAAGGAGCTTGTTTCGTGGCATGGTCAGGTGGAATCAGAAGCCTCCAGTTGTTTTCATACACGATCACAGGGTCCTTAACAGCTCAGCAGTCATGTAGTTCACTGGGGCGATAGTACAGTAAGTCTCCAAAAGGAATATATTTTGATTTAATCTTTCCCGGGGCAGGTTTCAACGCAGTCATAGAAAAAAAAAAAAAAAAAAAAAAAAAAAAAAAAAAAAACTGGCATGACCTTTTACTGTAACTCTCAGGTGGCTGGCTGAGCTAATACTGTTTAAGGGGATCAACCTTTTGCAGTCAATTTGGAGTCAATGTAGGCCTCCAAACTCGGCTATAAAACACATCCCCTGTATAATTCCATATGGAGGGGTTCTGTCTGTTTCCTGGCATAGTTTGGAGGAATCAGTAGCCTACCGATTTCCCATAATAGGTTACTTCTGATTCCTCCTGACCATGCCACGAAACAAGCTCCTTCCATATAGCCTAGGTGTGTGTGTGTTTCGTGGCAATATTTGAATGACTAGTTTACTTCCAATATTCTGACTACATCACAGGGTCCCTTAATTAAGAACATATCCAAGTATATAATATCTAAAATGTAAAATGTCTGTCCATACGCTCTGATAAAATGCATGGCCAAAAAGACACATTGGTGGAGGTGGTCTATAAATAAAGCAGATAATGTTTAGTTGTTTACATCATAAGAAGCTGAAAGACAACAACTGTGAGGTCAAGCCAGTGAGGGAGGGGGAGGAGGTGATGTAAAAAAAATTTGAGTTTTGTTTTGGTAGTGAAATTTATATATCAAGAAACATTCATACTCGTGTGTTTTTTCTTAGTCGAATGTTATAACACCAGGTTTTTGTTATTCTCGTATCTGTGAATAAAAGAACAAAAAGTATCAAGCTGTAAGTGTGGTTTTTAAAGTATATTAGGCATTTGTCATTGGGGAAAGAAATAATAATAATAATAATAATAATAATAATAATAATAATAATAATAAATAATAATAATCCATCCTCCGTTTGTTCTCAAGTGTCAGTGAAGAAGGAAGGAGAAAGTGAGAGAAAAGGAGAGTGAGTGCGGTGTAAGGGAGAAAGTGAGAGAGAAGAGTGAGTGCGGTGTAAGGGAGAAAGTGAGAGAGAAGAGTGAATGAGGTGGAAGGGGAGAGGAGCGTGAGTGGGGAGAAAGGGAGAGAGAAGGAGAGTGAGTGCGGTGTAAGGGAGAAAGTGAGAGAGAGGAGAGTGAATGCAGTGGAAGGGAGAAAGTGGGAGTGACAAGGACAAGAGATTGTGTGAGTGAGTGAGTGTGGTGGAAAGTGGACCATAAATAATTCAAATGAAGGAAATTGGATAAGGAAGATGAATGTGTGGTAAGTAGATAGAAGGAGTCGTATGCAGAAGTGGAAATTAAGGAAGGAGAAGCGAGGAAGGAGACTAAAGTGAGAGACACCAGCTGAACGAGTGGGGTGAATAAGATTGTGAATGAGTGGGGAGGGGGGGGGGGCATGATTGTGAATGAGTGGGGAGGGTGGGGGGCAAGATTGTGAATGAGTGGGGAGAGGGGGGCAATATTGTGAATGAGTGGGGAGAGGGGGGGGCAAGATTGTGAATGAGTGGGGAGAGGGGGCAATATTGTGAATGAGTGGGGAGAGGGGGCAATATTGTGAATGAGTGTGGAGTGGGGTGAATAAGAGTGTGAATGAGTGGGGAGGGGGGGGGCAAGATTGTGAATGAGTGGGGAGGGGGGGCAAGAGTGTGAATGAGTGGGGAGGGGGGGGCATAATTGTGAAAGAATGAGGGGGGGACAAGACTGAAAGAGTGGGGTGAGGGGAGAAGGTCGTGAAAGAGTGGGGGGGGGGTGCAAGTTCGTGAATGAGAGGGGGGATAGGATTGTGAGTAGGGGAGAGGGGGGGGATATGATGGTAGGGGAGGGGGGGGGTATGATTGTGTGAGAGTGAGGGGGACAAGAGTGAGCGAGTAAGGAATGAATGAGACTTTGGGAGAACCTGAATATAAATGAATGAGAATGTGGTAGGAGGGTATCACAAAGGGAAGACTTATGAGAACATGACTCAACCCTCTTCCTAAAGTGGGTGAGAAGGTGGTAATGGAAAGCAGGTGGTGGTGGTGGTGGTGGTGGATGAAGAAAGGACTAGGCTAAAGGGGGAAATAATGTTGTGGGTGGTGGTGGTGGTGGAGGAAATTGATGATGTAAGAGATTGAGTGATGGGGTGGAGGTGGTGGAGTGGAACCTGAAGTAGTGGTGGTGGAGTGAATGGAGGAGTGGTGGTGGGAGGAGTGGTGGTGGGAGGAGTGGTGGTGGAAGGAGTGGTGGTGGAGTAGAGGGGAGTAGTGGTGGAGTAGAGGGAGTAGTGGTGGAGTAGAGGGAGTAGTGGTGGAGTAGAGGGAGTGGTGGTGGAAGGAGAGGGAGTGGTGGTGGAAGGAGAGGGAGTGGTGGTGGAAGGAGAGGGAGTGGGTGGAAGGAGAGGGAGTGGGTGGAAGGAGAGGGAGTGGGTGGAAGGAGAGGGAGTGGGTGGAAGGAGAGGGAGTGGGTGGAAGGAGAGGGAGTGGGTGGAAGGAGAGGGAGTGGGTGGAAGGAGAGGGAGTGGGTGGAAGGAGAGGGAGTGGGTGGAAGGAGAGGGAGTGGGTGGTGGAGACAAGTGATGGAAAGAATAGTTGTGGTAGTAGTGAATTACAATAGTGAATGAATAAAATAGTGGAAATGGTGATAGTGATTTTATTCGTGGTGGTAATAGTGAAATAAACAGGTAGTGAGATAAATAGGTAGTTTAGATAGATTCTCCAATGACTAAAGAGGGGCAGCATTGAATCTAAACAAACACCTATACACTTATTTCAAACCCATAAGACATACAGACAAAAGGGGTGATGTAAGCATAACCTTTTTCCAAACAAACTGTCTGACTGGGATAACAATCGATCAGGAATTGCAACATTTTATCCAAACCGGAAATCTTGGGGTTGAAAACAGGACCTGGGAACACTAAATATTTTTCCTGGCTGAAACCAAACACAGTCCCAGCAACCAGAAATATGAAACAAAAATGAAATGTAAAGATAATAATAATATGAGGGTGAGAATCTAACCTTAAGGGGATTTTAGTTTGTTTGCAAATTGGAAGGCTATTGATTCCTCCTAACTATACCAGAAAACAGACTCCTCCTATGGTACTAATAGGGAAGCTGTTTCGTGGCATAGTTAGTGGGGATCAGAGACCTTCCAATTCACTCACAAAAGAATCTCCCCTAAGTTTGTTTATCAAGAATGATGAACGAACAATACACAGTCAGACTTCTCATGTTTTGAAGCTCACAATGAAATGTAAACAACACGTCCCTTACATTCTGCAAGCCACTAAGTACAGTATATACACTCCTTAATTTGACTGACTGACTTGATCTAAAAGCAGGAAGTAGTTAATTAAGTGTTACAGTACACCTATGATCACCCCAACACTATCTATGGAGTACAATTTATAGCCTTTCCAACTTTTAAAAATGTGTACAGTATAAAAATTAAAATAATAATATGTACAGTATAAAACTAAAAATAATAAAATGTACAGTATAAAAATAAAAATAATAATAAAATAAGTAATGATTAGCTCAATATGGGTTTATTAAGAGTGACCCTTAGATCAAATACAGTACAGTGAGGAGGAGGGGTGGGGGAGTGGGGATATAGTGATGTCAGTGGTGATGGAAGGGAGGGGGGCTCAGTGCAGGTGTTAGTAGTAGTGGTGGTGGTGTGGCAAGGCTGACCTTTCCACCACAAACGTGACCTAAGCTCCACCACCACTATCATATCTTTTTATATATATATATATATATATATATATATATATATATATATATATATATATATATATATATATATATAATTTTTTTTTTTTATAAACACCTGCACCACCACCACCCACCCACCACTACCAGACCATCACCACTACCACCAACCAGACCATCACCACTACCACCAACCAGACCACCACCACTACCAAACCACCACCCACCTACCACCACCACCACCACTACCAGACTACCACCACCCACAACTATTAGGCTACCCACCACCACCACTACCACCACCACCACCCACCCTTCGCGTTATTTTCACATATACTTTCTCCACTATCACCATTATCATACTTTTTTTTTTTTTTTCATCCAGCGTTCACCACCCCCACCAACAACACCGTATCATTCCACCAACAACGACAAACAAACCTATTTCATTTACGGGGAAATTTTTGTGTTGGTAAATCTGGAGCAACTGAATCCTCCTAACTAGGCTATTCCAAGCAACAGAACACCATTATTTTTGCTCTTTTGGTTCTGTTCCCTGGCATACTTGGGAGGAATCAAGGCACTCCAATGTAACAAAAGTGAATTACCCCCTTAATTAAATACTAAAACCCACAATATTGGTAGACGAAATATTCCACACGATTTCATTTTATTTTCCCACCGCCCAGTTGGTTAGGTTTATCACTTTTATATGATACTGTGATCCCGTACAGAGGTGTGTCAAATGAGTATGGAGTGCAAGATAATATGAGTTACAGTATATATGAGAAATTAGTGAAACGTGAAGAGTGAGTGATGAGGGGGAAGAAAATTAACACGGGGAGAAGGGAAGGAAATAGAAAGTGATCTGATAACGGAACGTGAATGAGGAAATTGAAAAGACCAAGTGGGTGACTCGTGTGTGTAACAGGTGAAAAAGAAAAAAAAAACATGAGTGCACGAGGAGTGAGAGGATGAGAAGAGTGAAGGTGGAATCCACAGACAGATGACAACGGTACTTTTACTCGTGTGGAATGTGTAGTGCTCACTCACAAGCGCGCACACTTGGGCAAACATGGAAAGACAACACAAATAATACGCTCACACAGGCAAGCATGCGTACACCAGAAAGCACGGGCACATAACCAAGCACCCACACACATGCAAGCTTTCAAGATAAAAAAAAAAATAAATAAAAATACACACGCGCACACACACACACACACACACACATTTCCGGGTTTTAGCCTTCTGTCACTTGCCTGGGCTTTTACTGTCTTGAGACCATTTTTCTGGGCCGTGTGTGTGTGGTGACTAGACCTAACCTGACCATTTACACCACCACTCTCAAGGTCAACTCAATATCGGAAACAAGTCAGCGGTGTTCCTAGGTATTCACAGATTGTACTTACACAATACCCTATATACAGTACGTAGCTACAGATTTGCACTTACACAAAACAGCAATACCGTACACCAAAACAGATTTTTTTTTTTTTACAGAGCCAAAGGACACGGCCTATACAGTAATATAACTTTTGTTCGTTACTGTACGTAGCTCCACCCTCGACCCCTTGCAAGTAGGAAAGAAAAAAATGCGGAAAAGAGTTATCATAACCAGTTCAACACCATCTGGCCAGCCACCTCCCCCATCTTGGCTATGCACCTCTTCACCAACTCACTCCCCCCTCCTCCCCCGCATCCCATTCACCATCACACACACCCTCATTCCCTCTCTTCATCCTTGTTACCTCCTTCCCCATCTCCCTCTATTACCACTCTACATCCCCCTCTCTCTCTCTCTCTTTACACTCAACACCAACAAGGCTCCCTCTTCCCCATCACGACCAACCATCCCCCCCTCCTCTCTCCCCTATCACCATCAACCATCCCCCCCTCCTCTCTCCCCTATCACCATCAACCATCCCCTCCTCCTCTCTCCCCTATCATCCCCAACCATCCCCTCCTCCTCTCTCCCCTATCACGACCAACCATCCCCTCCTCTCTCCCATATCACCATCAACCATCCCCCCTCCTCCTCTCTCCCTCCATCACCACCACCAACCACCCATTCATCACCACCTCTGCTTACCTATTCATCACCAGCAAACCACCTAAGCCTACCAATTCATCAGTACTTAACACTCCCTTCTCTACATCACGCCCTCTCCTCCTTCCATTGTGTTCCCTTCCTCACAATGGTGCGTCTTTAAGGCTTAGTCGGCGAAGGTAAGATGTATAGAGGTGTTGTATAATGGACGGTATAGCTAGTGTAATGGGTAAAGCGCAAGACAGTGAAAGAAAACAATAAATTAATGTATGGTGTTCCCCCTCCCCCCTTTTCCTCCAGCCTCTCCTTCCTCCCACTCCTCCCCAGTCACGCATCTCTTTCACTGGCGTTGTTCCTCCTCCTCCTCTTCCAGCCTCTCCTCCTTCCTTCCACCCACTCCCCTCTCACGCTCTTCTTCACTCATAGTCTATTCTCCCCCATACTTCTCCTTCCTCCCTTTATCTTCAACTCTATCACCACTTCATCCTTTTCCTCTTTTTCGATACCACTTCCCTCCCTCACTACCCCCTTCTCCACCTTACCCAGTGAGAACCAGGTGGATGGATGGGTGGGTGTACTGAATGTGGAGCGTCAACACAAGAGTGGAGTGAGGACTGAGAGGGAAAGTGGAGTTGGGAACATCTGGCCGGCCACCTCTCCCACCACCACCAACCACCACTAGATCTCACCAAGGTAGCCTCATACGAAGGAAGGAAGGAAGGGGAGGAGGTGGAAGGGGGGACGTGAGGGAATTATGCAACACACAAACCACTCAATTTGGTTTACTGCTGTAGTACATTGCTCCTTACTGTTCATTTGTCACCACACCTACCAAATAAAAATGAGAACAGAGAGACTGTGTCTACTACTGGATTTGTTTAACAGTCAGAGATATGGTGGTCGTCAAAATTTGTGTAATAAATAAATAAATATATAAAATAAATAAAAAACTCCATTCCTACTAAACTGGACAGGATTCCCGTAGCCATGGTTAAGAGCTACTGATGCCTTGTTGTCCCTAACTTAAGAGGAATCAAGGTAGCCTACTCCAATCTACCAAATATATACCATCCCCTTAAGTGTAGCAAGAAGAGTGTTGATAACTGTGGTGTGTTTCCATCCCCAACTGTGTGTATAGTGAGTGAACAGTGTAGCCAACACCCGGAAGTGTACGAGAGTTCTGAGTTGTGTTGGTAATGTAACAGGCACCTTTCATTGTGTATCTTCTATAGGACTAGTTAAGATTTACACACACACACAATAATCTTCTATAGGACTAGTTAAGATTTACACACACACACACAATAATAGTAATAATACAAGAAACATTAACAAAACCAGTACCAGTAACTAAAGAAACTAAAAGTAATGGCACTATTAATAAATGTACACTCAAACGCATATCCAAACTTCCTACACACACAAATGGAGACGTTAGAAAACTTACAACACCTTATAAACAAAACCAGCACTGACGAGAGAGAGAGAGTTAACATACTTAGACAAAACAGACTGACGGTATTGTTACTGTGTGTGTGGTGTCGTAAATGAATGTAGCCTAACCTGGAGACAATAGTTCTGTTACTAAGCAAGGAGCCTAACAGAGACAATGGTGCAAATACTAACTAATTACTTCATCTGATGGACTAAATATAAATACCTATAGACAACAAACACTATTCATATGACACAACCCTACAAGACTTCCCATTGTTTGATGTTAAGAGTTATGTCATAGATATAGCTAGTGTTGAAACTTGTGAGGATTGTTATGGTATTGGTGATAGAATCTGTGGTTTAGACAGTGGCAGAAAATCCCTTCCTTAGTTGTTAGTGACAGTACCACTACTACTACTAACTACTGTACCATCCTTTATCCAACCACACAGCTACCTACCTACCACTATCAATAAAACCATCTCCCACCAGTGCCACCTTCATCCTAGTAGTACCCTTTTAATAACAGCCACTATCAATATCAAAACTACCTTTACCCTTCCCACTACTACTACTACCCCAATGGCTCGTACCACCACAAATACAACTACCACAACCACGACCATTACCGCAATTACCACTTTTACACCCACCACCACCACCAACCAAATAGAACTACCACCACCACCACAACTATGACCATCACCACAATCACCACTTTTACACATACCACCACCACAACCAAAGCCACACCATATTGTAATTACATCCAATTTGCCATCTATCAATATTACAGCGGACAGATGAGGACTTCCGCCACCATCACAGAGTTATGTACAGTCCAGGTAAAAAAAAAAAAAACGCATTTCTATTCTCTGGCTCGACATGACTATTAAATGAACGTATAAGAGACGCATAATAATAATAATAATAATAATAATAATAATAATAATAATAGAGGTTGTTAGCTCATCAGACTTGTCACACATGATTGAACTAGACAATTGAATAGCCTAGTAGTTTCGTTAAATATGATGAAAAAAAAAAAAAAAAAAAAGCACAACGTTTGATAGGCTATAATATATCGTCGTGTGTAGAGGTTTCAGAATATTGCATGGCTTACATTAATTAATATTGGGACAAAACCGCGACAGGAATATTGCCACTCATTGTGCAGCTGAGGCATCCCAAGTATTTCAATGAGGCGTGTACCATAATGCTTCGTCCTGTGTTTCAGAATGTTGGCAGGATGATACAAAGAGTCACAATATAGGCTTGGGAGAGTTTACATGTGGACATTCGTATTCCTAATGGGTCTACTATTATTGTCTATCTTGGTCTACTTTGTTGTTGGCCAATCTAATACACAAAACATTACAATCTTTTTTTATTATTATTTCAGAATTGTTTGAAAACTGACAAACTTTTATAGTGTGTAGGCATTACTACAGCCCTGAGCGATTTTAGTCATTTATTAGTATAGTTCTTTAGTTGTACACTCAAGTCTGATTAACAAACTTTAGTTACATATTATATTACTGGAAAAATTTACAGTGTCATTACATATTGAAGGCTACCAACAAGACCACTAAAGACAGACAAAGCTAGATTTTTAAAAGTTACAGTCAGCAGCCTACAATAAGTTTGTGAGAAAGATGCTCATTTCAGGGTAGCAGTATATTTTCAGTGACTGTACAACTGAAAGCAGAACGAACGAACAGACAGGGAGAAGAGGAGGGAACAGATGGACCACACATACAGCCAGTCGTAGATTACAATATCATCCCCAATCCTGTCTTCGCTTCAGCAACTCGTAGCCTAACTATGCTCAAAACAGTTCCTCTAATTAGGCTATAGCCTATACCAATGTACAGTCGGCCTCAGGAATTCGTACACAACGCATTGGTTAAAAAGAGGTCTATATTCTGCATATATTGTAGGGATTATTCTGTTGACTGATTCAAGTATTAGCCAAATAACATTACTATAGAAGTTTGATATTTGGACATTTCTGTACTAAATTATCTATTTGTTACGAACCCTTGATGTCACAGTGGTGTATAAGAATTTCTGAGGCCGACTGTACAGTACTTTGTTTTTTCTGGTATAGTTTTGACAAATCAATATAACCTAACCCCATAATTACACCGACAAGTGACCCCCTTAGCCAAATATGAAGGTCCCTGTGGAGAGAATGACATTATACAGGAGAGACAACAATATTTGTGTCACCGATGCCTCAGATTGAATGTTAAGGGAGAAAAAGCCATGCACGATATTGAGTGAGAAGCACAAACAGACACACAGGCAGATCCGGGACCGACTGATGTGACCTCGCTCACTGCTGATTGGAGGGAGGAAGGGAGGATGTGGCACAGGATATAATTACACCATCACTGTTCTGTTGTTAAGAGAGAGAGAGAGAGAGAGAGAGAGAGAGAGAGAGAGAGAGAGAGAGAGAGAGAGAACAGAGGGGCAGGCGGATGTCGGCAATGAAGAGGACTCGTGCCACACCACCAAAGGGACACGCAGGGTGGTGGTGAAGGGAAGGAAGGGATACCACAAAGACCCACACCGCCAATGGAAGAGGAGAGAGAGAGTTGTTGATGTGGTATGTAGTGGAACGAGGAAGGAAGGAAAGTGGTGGTGGTGATTGTAGAAGGGTATGTAGTATGTAAGGGAAACGGTGGAATGGATTGGTGGGAAGAAGGAAGTGACAGTGATGGGCAAGTTAATGAAGGAAGGAGGAAATTATAGATAGCGGTGTGGAGGAAGGTAAGATAGTGGTGTGGAAAAAGTAGGAAAGAATAGATAGTGGTGTGGAAAAAGTAGGAAAGAATAGATAGTGGTGTGGAAAAAGTAGGAAAGAATAGATAGTGGTGTGGAAAAAGTAGGAAAGAATAGATAGTGGTGCGGAGGAAGGTGGAAGAGAAGACAGTGGTGTGGATAAAGTCAAAGATTGTGGCACGAAGGAAGAGATAGTGATGGTGTGGAAGGAGAAGGGATGATGGTAGTGTGGAAGGAGAAGGGATGATGGTAGTGTGGAAGGAGAAGGGATGATGGTAGTGTGGAAGGAGAAGGGATGATGGTAGTGTGGAAGGAGAAGGGATGATGGTAGTGTGGAAGGAGAAGGGATGATGATGGTGTGGAAGGAGAAGGGATGATGATGATGGTGTGGAAGAAGGGATGATGATGGTGTGGTATCAATAGGGTTGGTTCAGGGAAGGGAAAGGTCTCTTGGTGGTGGAATGCGAGAAAAGAAGAGAAGGGAGAAAAGAGAAGAGGAGGAGAGAAGAGGAGGAGAGAAGAGGAGGAGAGAAGAGGAGGAGAGAAGAGGAGGAGAGAAGAGGAGGAGAGAAGAGGAGGAGACAAGAGGAGGAGACAAGAGGAGGAGAGAAGAGGAGACAAGAGGAGGAGACAAGGGAGAAAAGAGGGGAAGAGGAGAGAAGGGAAGAGGAGAGAAGGGAAGAGGAGAGAAGGGAAGAGGAGAGAAGGGAAGAGGAGAGAAGGGAAAAGGAGAGAAGGGAAAAGGAGAGAAGGGAAAAGGAGAGAAGGGAAAAGGAGAGAAGGGAAGAGGAGAGAAGGGAAGAGGAGAGAAGGGAAGAGGAGAGAAGGGAAGAGGAGAGAAGGGAAGAGGAGAGAAGGGAAGAGGAGAGAAGGGAAAAGGAGAGAAGGGAAGGTAAGGGAAGAGGCGAGAAGGGAAGGGAAGGGAAGAGAAGGGAAAGGAAGAGGAGAGAAGGTAAGAGGAGAGAAGGTAAGAGGAGAGAAGGTAAGAGGAGAGAAGGTAAGAGGAGAGAAGGTAAGAGGAGAGAAGGTAAGAGGAGAGAAGGTAAGAGGAGAGAAGGGAAGAGGAGAGAAGGGAAGAGGAGAGAAGGGAAGAGGAGAGAAGGGAAGAGGAGAGAAGGGAAGAGGAGAGAAGGGAAGAGGAGAGAAGGGAAAAGGAGAGAAGGGAAGGTAAGGGAAGAGGCGAGAAGGGAAGGGAAGGGAAGAGAAGGGAAAGGAAGAGGAGAGAAGGGAAGAGGAGAGAAGGGAAGAGGAGAGAAGGGAAGAGGAGAGAAGGGAAGAGGAAAGAAGGGAAGAGGAAAGAAGGGAAGGTAAGGGAAGAGGCGAGAAGGGAAGGGAAGGGAAGAGAAGGGAAAGGAAGAGGAGAGAAGGTAAGAGGAGAGAAGGTAAGAGGAGAGAAGGTAAGAGGAGAGAAGGTAAGAGGAGAGAAGGTAAGAGGAGAGAAGGTAAGAGGAGAGAAGGTAAGAGGAGGGAAGAGGAGAGAAGGTAAGAGGAGGGAAGTGAAGAGAAGGGAAGGGAGAGAGTGGTGCAGTGAGGCAGTAGAAGACAGGGTTAAGAGAGCGTACTGTCACGGAATGGTACAAGGACTTGGTTAAAGTGAGAAGAAATAATATAAACATTGAGAATAAGTAGAGTTAATCCTACGGCTGAGACACAAAGGTATAACAAGATATAGACAGAGATAAATAGAATATACCAACATAATCAAGCGGAAACCCTTGGCAAAGTAATAATAATAATAAACACCACTCCGTTATATCCACAATGAACTTACTACCGGTGAAAATTTCCGGTTTCCTTTAAGTATTTGGTGGGATCATGATGACTTCGGGAGATAGTAACACACACACACACACGAAAAGACAATCTGGATTTGATATACAGTATAATATTTTCTGTAGTGTGAGTAGCTTGATTTGGCCCCAAGATATATTTCAGCAGTCACCAAATTAATACACACCTTACAGTATGATGCGTAGCCTAAGGATGCTTGGTGTCAGGAAAGTAATAACAAAGAAGAAAACTGGTCATGAAAAGTGAGGATGATATTTACACCGAGCCAAGATAACACCACAGTAGGCTATACCGACACCCTTACAAGCTTAACAATTTATATATACATCAGTGAGTGTATGGACTAGAAAAAAAAAATATTCATACGTTTGAACTTAGGCTATACGGATCAAGTAACTAACCAACCAACCAACCAAACTTACCAGGATTGGCAGAGGATGACTGTTCTTTGTCCTTCTCCTTGTCCTTCAGTCGCTGAGTCAGTTTCCCCATCTTGGCTCTCCCTTTCTTTGTAGCAATTTTTTCCGCAAGGTCTGTTCTGATCTGTTCTATTCTTTGTAACGTTGTGTCCCCAAAGCTCGTAGTGGATAGAGTACAGTGTGTTTGTTTGTTTGTATCTGTTGTGGGTTGGGTTGGGTTACAGTACAACACGTTACACTTTCCCTTCAATAGAGCTCATGTATTAGTTTGTCACCTCGTTACTGTAGTTTTTTATTCTTTTTATGTGTGTCACTTTACTCACTAATGGTAGCTTATTTTTGTAGCATATAAATGTGTGTGCGTTTTTTTTTCTTTTTTTTTTAACTGGTGGGTGCCTGCGTGACTACAATAGCTTAGTATAGTGTGGGTCTTACTTTCCCCTCCTCTTCCTCCTCCTCCTGAGCTGCTGCTGTTTTAGTTTTGTCACGTTTTGATGCTATTTTTTTTCTCTCTATCTCTCCACCGTAACACTTTCCTCGCTAAAGGTAAAGAAAGTAGTACAGTACTTGTCACACTCTCCCTTTTCACTGGAGGGTCCGTAGTAATTTTCCTCTTACTTTGCCACTCGACTGTAACGCATCACACCTGTTATACTTGGTCACACTTCCGTCTATATTACTAAACCCTCTCCCAGTTCACCTTCTCTTTCTTGTTTATATATTTTTTCTATTACTAGTTCTGTAACAGGTTTTCGGAGTTATAGTAAATGCACTAACCAAGTTTCCCTTATTGTTTTTCACCATTCCACCATAGTCTGTTCGCTACTGTCATAATACAATCATTCGTTAGTGATATTTTGTCAAGTATTATTACGTAATGTATTCAGCATCCGATGATATTTATACAGGGTGTCCATAAAGTATCTGAATAACTTGACATAATCATACAATATTCAGATACTCTAAGGAGACCCAGTATTGTTCTAACAACAAACCATTGACAGTGGAAATAAAGCAATCCTGTCCTCAAAGGGATTAAAAATATCATCACAATTCACTCCTAAACAACATCAACTTGACTGTATAAACGCCACTGTACTGTATATATAAAGCTATAAAAAAAAAAACACAACCACACCTGAACACGACTTACAACACAAACATTCTCATTTACACTCGAATATTTACTGCTTACAAACGATACAATCCTTTCCAGACCTCACAACTACAATAACAAAATCACTACTATAAGGGCTCAAGCTGGGAAGAGTGATTGAGGCTTTGCGATCCCTGTGTCCCTTTTTCGCCAAACTGGAGAGAAAATGCTGCATTACTCGTACTCGCTGACCTTTAATTTTACCAGAGCCCTCGGGAAGTTGGCGAATGTGAAACTCTGCAAACGAAAATGAAACTCAGACCGACACACACACACACACACACCCACAAATAGTGGTTAGCGCGCTCGGCTCACAACAGAGAGAGCCCGGGTTCGAATTCCCGGTCGGGTGGAGACAATTTGGGATGGTTTCCTTAAACGTTGTAACCCTTGTTCACCCAGCAGAGAATAGGTACGGGACGTAAGTCGAGGAGTTGTGACCTCGCCATCCCGGTGTGTGAAAAGATCGGTCACTAAGAGCTCTGAGCTCATTCCGGAAATGTAACAGTTGGTGAGCACGTGATCAAGACCGTAGGTGAATAGGTGAATTACAAACACAAGCACATATAGCCTAGTAATAGGGACATTTGAGTCGCAAAACCTTCCTTCTTCCACGTCAGTAGTTTACAAACCTAAATAAAAACAATATAATATACCCTTTAAAATACCTAACAACTGTCACATGATAAACGTATTCATCTCTGAAAAGTACCAAATTCAGGGATGGTGGGGAACACAGCACCTCTTTATAGGGATAGTATACTTTTGGTAAACTGGAGTGTCCAGATTCCTCCAAAGTATGACAGGAAACAGGACAATTTTAACTTAAGTAATGGTAGCCTGTTGCCTGGAATAGAGTGGAGGAATCAGTTGCTCAAGATTTACCAACACAGTACTTCCCCCTTAATAATGAATCTGCAGTAGGTAGCCTAAGCCCTGTCAGGTTATTTGCATTAACTGGTGGATAGCGGGACTGATCCTGTAATTAGTGCCATATAAATTCTGGCAATACAAGAGAATATAAATGTGTACGTAAGCCATTGTTGGTATTCCCTTCAATAATTATAATCAATCTGAGTTTAATATGTTGAAATTTAAACTTCAGATAGCAATTGATTAGAGGTTTAAATATTAACTAATATACTTAAATGGTCGTTAGTCATTCTACCTATTTTAACTAATCATTGCTCAGGCTGTCACTCAATGTACTCAAATTCTACCCAATACACCAAATTCTAGAAAGCAGAGTCAAGTGGGATTATAAAAAAAAACTCGTGGGTAGTAATAAAGTTAACGGGGTATGCACTCGGAGGCAGCAAAAACATCCGTGTTGTGTCTGTCTGTGTGTGTGTGTGTGACCACCACCAGCACTCGGTTCGGTTGTTCACCCCATGTTTCACTCTCTTGCAACATACCGCCGCTACTGACACACACACACACATCATACACACTTACTCTAACGTACATACACACACAAAGCTATTCTCTATTCGTGTAAATGCAGTCCAATTGTGTGGGGTGAGGTTAACTACTATAGGAACTCAGACGTCAAATAACCAACCAACCACCCGTCGTCATCAACGTCTGTCAAGAACCGTGTCGCTGATAAATGTGGTCCAGTCAATGAAGTCAGGAAACTCAATTAATACACTAACTATAACTACACTGAGACCAATTCACCGGTGTGGTTAGACGGGACAGGTTGTGTGTGGGAGGGGGAAGGTACACGAGGTGGGAGGAACAACACCCCAGCTGCCAGCCCACTCACACACACACACACCCCAACGTCAACACTGAAACTAAACGGCACATTGAGGCCAGACCCCCAGGCCGGCCTGGTACAGGCCTGCCACAGGTAACTTGCTTACACCTACCCACTTTTACCTCGACACATAGCTTCCATATATTATACACATTAACATTATCACAACATACACACATGCAATATTATATGATTAAGGTGTGAATGTTGTGTTTGTTGAGGTTCGGTGGAGGTGAGCAGTGAAGAAAACTATACAGAGGTTGGCAGCCATGTCGGGAAGCTGTTGCCGACAAACTTTCTCACATATCGCCAGGCTCCCATGTCAACAGTTTTCCCTCTCCTCTCCTTCGTCAATAGTTTCCCTCTCCTCCCTCACCTGCTGACTAGGCAATACTTTCCGCCCCTGCTGCAGCTCCCATAAGATACCATAAATTCCAGCTGCATGGGAGCCGAAAGCAGCAGCTGACTAACCACCGCTTGTAATGGCTGACTTCTCCCCTCCCCCACCCACTCATTCCGTCGCTGTCTAATTATTGTCTTTATATTCAATTATCAGTTCCAGGAATGCGTTATAGAATGAACAGTAAAGATAAACGCAGCCTTTGATTCCTTTAGGCATAATATAATCAGGTTACTGTGCCTTCACTCATTACAAATGCTGGACACGTATAATAATAATAATGTTTTCCGGTTAACACTAAAGAGTACAAAATATAATGTATGTATTACTTATGGTCTTATAACATGAATATTAGATGAAATTTGTGATTCATCTGGACTCTGAACCAGGAAGTATGTAGTACCAGTTTGAAGGAGGAGCTAGGTAGTGGTAAAATGTTGTCTCCTCTCTGAGCCTAATGTTTTGTTATGCTCAGCGAGGAACTCAGTACAGAGGTTCTCAATATGTACAGTACAGTTGGGAGCAAAAGTCGTGTTACCTCACTCACTCAGCGGTTCATGAAGGAAAGCAAAAAGGATAATAATCAAACCAACACATTCACTATACTCTAGAATTATTATTACAATACCCAGGCAGGGGAGGCAAAACAATATACTTCTTTGCATTTATGGTTCTTCAGTTTACGAGCTTAATTAAGGGACCCTGTGATGTAGTCAGTAAATTGGAGATAAACGAGTCCTTCAAATATTGCCACGAAACACCATCGATATGGAAGGAGCTTGTTTCGTGGCATGGTCAGGAGGAATTAGAAGCCTTCAACAATTTTCATACACGATCACAGGGGCCTTAAGGGGGAAATAATTTTGTGTTGTTAAATCTGGAGCAACTGAATCCTCCAAACTATTCCAAGCAACAGAAGAACACCATTATTTTTGTTCATGTGGTCCTCCTGTTTCCTGGCATACTACTTTGGAGGAATCAAGACACTCCAATGTAACAAAAGTGAATTACAACTCTCTTAAATATTTCCATACTGTACTTCACGCATGACTTGACAGATGTGTGTCGTGTACAGGACTTGTGCCGCCGACTGTAATACCGTATCTCCCCGGGGCCAGGCAATAGTCCACACACACACACACACCAAGTAGCATGAGGGTGACACCATTACTGACGCCAAATTAGTTCCGCGTCGTGCATGTCACTGCTCAATTGCAACCAACTTCAATGGGGGAAAAAAGAGATAACAGACACGCACGTAAAATAATTTCGTCCCCCTTGAAAAAAAAAAAAAAAAAAAAAAAAAAGAGAGAGAGAGAGAGAGAGAGAGAGAGAGAGTGAGATGGGAAAACATACAATACCATTTCAGATAGTCTATGAGCATTGCAACAACACAGCATTTCCAATATTATTATTATTATACACTATCAACAATTTTGCAGCTAAAAAGAAATGATTGTGGAAATATTACCAAATCCTCCCTCGGAAAAAAAAAAAAAAAAAAAAAAAAAAAAAAAAAACGGATAAATAACTTAAGCCGCTTTGAATAAATATATAATTGATAATAAAGTCTTTCACTGTCCTCTCCCTCCACCCAAATAAAAAAAAATCTTAAAAATGGATGCCGATATATAAAAAATCTCTTTTAAAAGGTCTGGACTGATAATAAAATCGACACTGGAACACGACAAAAAGAGAGAGAGAGAGAGAGAGAGAGAGAGAGAGAGAGAGAGAGAGAGAGAGAGAGAGAGAGAGAAACATACAAACATACAAGAACAGGTGAGCCATGAAATCGAGACTTGCAGTGAGAAGTGAGGTCGAGGGCGTGCCAACACACACACACACACACACACGTAACCTGACACAACCTCCGCCCCTCGAGTGCTATATAGTTGTTGGTTTACTGACTCTTCTTGCCTCCCTTCCTCCCTCCCTTCCTCCAGTGACAGATAACAGCTGGCACCGGGAGGAAGGGCGGGAATAGGAGTAGTGGTAGGGAAGGGGTACAGTAGTAGTAGTAGTAGTAGTAGTAGTAGTAGTAGTAGTAGTAGAAGTGGAAGGGAAAGGGTACAGAACATAGTAGTAGTAGTAGTAGTAGTAGTAGTAGTAGTAGTAGTAGTAGTAGTAGTAGTAGTAGTAGTAGTAGTAGTAGTGGTAGTGGTGGTGGTGGTGGTGGTGGTGGTGGTGGTGGTGGTGGTGGTGGTGGTGGTGGTGGTAGTAGTGGTGCTGGTAGTAGAGTTGGAGAGAGGGGTGGTGGTGATGGGTGATGGGAAATGGAAGGATGAAGGAAAGGGACAGTGATGGGGAAGTGAAATTTTGAATGGGAAAGCTTTTGAATGTATCCGAGCGAAGCGGCTTTTATATACAAATGGTAGTAGTGTGTTTCATCAAAAGTACTAAAGACCTATCATCAAACAGCTGACCACATGCAGTATTGGCCAGCTAACCATACATACATACATACAATTCAGGTCCATTCTCTCATACACTACAGGTCCAAGTGGTGACAGAATTAATCCATCACACACAACACAACAAAAAACAACACAGCACAACACACAACACAACATAACACAACACAAACACACACACCACAACACAACATGCACAGCACAACATACACAACACAACACACACACACAGATACACACACACACAACACACACACACACATAACACTGGGGCGGGTATAACAGATGGATGTAATTTAGAAGGGCGTGCATGAGCTTCGCCCCATTTCGCCACAACGACCTCCACATCATCAACTTTCATTACCTGATTGAATCCACTCAGTAATAGAAGTCAACTCGGAAATCATGATAATATACAAGAAGTGGTTTATCCTCTTATAAAATTGCTTATACTATATACTAGAATAAACAAAAGGTAGGTACAAGAAGATGACTGGTCAGAGAGGGTCAGGGGGTACGGATAAAGCAGGAAGGGTGTGTGTGTGTGTGGGTGGGGTGGGGGGTGGCAGTGAAAGAATAGGGGGGTGAGGGATGGAGAGGGGGATGAGTCAACTGGAGGCGTGACTGCATGGGTTGGTTGGTTGGTTGGTTGAGTTGGTTGGTATCTTCACAAGTATCAACACGGAAGCCAGCTAGAGACACCTCCATCTCTTTCATCCATCTCCCTCTCTATACTTCCTCCTCTCCCTATAATTATTCCCTCTCCAGTCCTCTCGTCACCATGCACCATCTCCCACTCCACTTTCTCCTCTCCCTCCCACTTCTCCTCTCTCTATCATCTCTCTCATTACCACCTTCTCCATTTCCCTCCCACTCCTCCTCTCCCTATATTCCCTCTCCAGTCCTCTCGTCACCATGCACCATCTCCCACTCCACTTCCTCTTCTCCCTATCATCCCTCTCCATTCCTTCTTCTCTATCTCCCACTTCTCTCTCTACCATCATTCTCCATTCCTTCTACTCCACCTCCCCTTCCACTTCCTCCTCTCTCTATCATCATTCTCCATCTCCCCCTACACTTCCTCCTCTCTTTATCATCCCTCTCGTTACCACCTTATCCTACATCTCTCTCCCACTTAATTCTCCTCTCTCTATCATCATTCTCCATCTCCCCCTATGCACTTCCTCCTCTCTTTATCATCTCTCTCTGTGGCTGGTTCTCAACACAAAACAGCTGATCTTTCCCGCCAAATTTTCGCTGGCGTCACCCTCAATGTTTGTTTCTCTTCCCTCTTGAAAACATGCGAGGATTTCAAGAGTCATTGTATCCTTCACCCCATCTTCTTCCTCCTCAACTAAATTTGGGATGGTGGAACTTCCCGTCTGTCTTCACTTCTCCTCGGGCGCTATATGACCTCACTTTTGCGGCCCCTAATATCAATCAGTCAATCAATCAATCAATCACGGGCTGTACTAATCCTATTTTTGGGTAGTCAATTCATGTTAGAGTGTGGATAATATACTTGTCACAATTTACAAACAAACCCAGAATCAGTTACATTTCATTATTATGTATATCATTACATCACTACAGTATACGACTTCTTGATATAATGAGACAAAAAAAGCAGCCTTACTCAAAAGCCATGACATCTTCCACGCCATCCCAACACAACAATGACGCTTCTACAAAAAAAAAAAAAAAAAAAAAAAAAAAAAAAAAAAAAAAAGAGAGAGAGAGAGAGAGAGAGAGAGAGAGAGAGAGAGAGAGAGAGAGAGAGAGAGAGAGAGAGAGAGAGAGAGAGAGAGAGAGAGAATAGTTACATAATTGAAGACAAACACTTCGTCAATGGAAAACGCTGGTAATGTAAAGAGGATGTCTGAATAAAAATACACGCGCAGACAAAAAGAAAACAACAACATTAACATTACGGGGAAAATGTTCTTAATTAAAAGTAATATTTAAAACAAACACCAACACTGTACTGTACATTAGGAAGTCAAAAGTAATTATATTAACACCTCGGGGTACAGTTCAACAAATCTCCTTTCATAAGCCTGTAAGAAATAGACTTACACCCACTTACAACATATATAAACATCATGAAACAATCGACCTACATCCACTTACAATATAATAAACATCATAAAACAAAAGACTTACACCCACTTACAATATATAAACATGATAAAACAATAACCCTACACCCACTTACACTATTTCCTCCATTATCACCACCACTACCCCCCATCAACACTACCACCACTACCACCACTACCACCATCAACACTACCACCATTACCCCACCACCATCATCACCATTACCACCACTACCCCCCCCCCCCATCAATACTACTACCACTACCCCCACTATCATCAAACAATAGACCTACACCCACTTACACTATACATACACTATACTCATGAAACAATTACCCTCTCTACAGTCTACATCAACTTAACACTGCTGTATATACATAAAAACCTTTCTATATATCTATCTCAGTGTCTTGTCTGCTGCTATTCAACGTTCGTGCTTGCTTGCTGTCACCTCGCCTCACCTCACTTCCTTCCAACACCTTGCATGCAGCAGTGAGAGACGTTACGTGGTGTGGGGGGAAGCCAAGCGTGAGGAGTTTTTATTGTATCTATACGGTGGGAAGCGTGAGAGTTGGTTGGTGAGTGAGACATGACGTGTGTTGTTGGTGATGGTGTTGATGGTGATGGTGGTGGTGTTGGTGGTGTTGGTGGTGTTGGTAATGGTAGTGGTGATGGTGATGATGGTGGTTGTGGTGATGGTAGTGGTAGTAGTGGTAATGATGATGATGGTGGGGTAGTAGTGTTGATGGTGGTGGTGGTGGTAGTGGTAATAGTAGTAATGGAAATGATGGAAGTGGTAGTGGTGGTAGTATTGATGGTGGTGGTAGTGGAGGTGGTGATAATGGAGGAAATTAAATAAGGTCTGGTCTGTCGTGTGGTATAGTGAAGAAGATAATGAAGATGATGATGATGCGTGATATAGGGGTGTCGATGTGAGATATTGGTGGTGTGACTACGAGTGATTTAAGTTGAAGAAAATTGAAAGAATATGTCATACGGTGTAGTGTGTAGGTGGTGCATGAAAGGTGAGGGACAGGAAGGAGGGGGTGAGAAGTGACTGGTGTGGGATGAAGTGTAGGTGGTGAAGGGTGAGACAGGGTGAGAGAGGAGGGTGGTGGTGAGTGTCTAGTGAGGGTGGTGAAGGGTGAGAGAGAGGGAGGAGGTGGTGAGTGAATGTCTGGTGTGAGTGGTGAGTGTCTAGTGAGGGGTGTAGTGTAGGTGGTGAAGGGTGAGAGAGGAAGGTGATGGTGAGTGAGTGTCTGGTGAGGGGTGAAGTGTGAGACAGGGAGGAGGTGGTGAGTGAGTGTCTGGTGTGAGTGGTGAGTGTCTGGGTGTGAGTGGTGAGTGTCTGGGTGTGAGTGGTGAGTGTCTGGTGTGAGAGGTGAGTGACTGGTGAGGTTGGTTGGTTGGTGACAGGAGCCTACACAGTAACGGGTCACGTGCACAAGAACAATATCCAATACAATAACATTACCACATCATCATTCCACTTCCTACCAACTCACACACACATTCTCTCTCTCTCTCTCTCTCTCTCTCTCTCTCTCTCTCTCTCTCTCTCTCATTTACCTACACGCCCCCCCCCCACACACACACACACTCTCTCTCTCTCTCTCTCTCTCTCTCTCTCTCTCTCTCTCTCTCTCTCTCATTTACCTACACGCCCCCACACACACACACACACATTCTCTCTCTCTCTCTCTCTCTCTCTCTCTCTCTCTCTCTCTCTCACACACACACACACACACACACACACACTTAGAAGGACGACTATAGGAAATTATAAGGTGATCCCCCTCCCAATCTTCCTTCCTCCCTCCTTCCCTCTTTTCTTCCCTCCCTGTCTAACTTCTCCTATACCAGTAACTCTTGTCTCCTGTCTCAGTCACATACTATTACTTGACATTTCTTCACTCTACACTGACTGACTCATGCTCTCTGTCTCAATATAGCAAAGTTTCAAAAGACTTCGTTATACAAGGCCTTTCACGAATATTGAGCGAGAAGTATATATATATGAAAAAAAATATATATATATCATAAACTCACAAACTCAAAATCAGTACCAAGTAAAATTTAATATATATATATTTTTTTTTTATTCTTTACTTTTGGTTTGTACAAAATATTAAAAATCAGTATCAGGTAAAATTTAAGATATATATATATATTTTTTTTTATTCATTACTTTCGGTTTGTAGAAAATATAAAAATTACTCCACCATTATTTCTTATATTAAAATCAATGGTGCGTCAACAAACTGCATTATATTTATTTACAAAACCCACTATAAGCAAGTTGGCCAACAAGAAAATCTAACAACAAAACTAGTCTTTGAGAATTATAATAGAAGCATTTTTTTTTATTATTTTTTTTTTTATTTCAGGTTTGTAAATGTAAAAGATGTTTGCGGTCCCTTTTTTTTTTTTTTTACTTAGATTCGAAATTCTTAGTTGCATTTTAAGGTTTCCGCAAAAAAAAAAAAAAAAAAATTCTACTAGTGTCTTAAGAAAGGTGGAAGTGTAGTGTTGGTAAATCTGGAGCAACTGATTCCTCCAAACTATTCCAAGCATCAGAACACCATTATTTTTGTTCATCTGGTCCTGTTTCCTGGCATACTTTGGAGGAATCATGTCACTCCAATGTAACAAAAGTGAATTAATCCCTTAAGTGTTAATTAAGGCTACTTCCTTCCTCGATGTATCCTACCAAATGTCCTTAAACTTACCTGCCTGTGAGAAGCCTATCTATTCAGCCTGAGTCATTCCCTTCCTCATCCATCCTCCTGTCTATCTATTATTATTGTCTGCTTACCTGCCTCTCTCCTGTCTGGCCTGTCTGACTAGGTACAGTTGCCATCAGATGACTCGAGGCCACCCCATCCACGAACATACTAGTGTTGTATCTGGTATCAGTGAAATATATGAACTGGACCGAAATTCAGTCGTCTGCTCGGGTGAAACAAACCCAGTGACAAGTGGTCAATATGCAGATTTAACTTTTCTGCAATGAGTATCATGCAAAACAAGCTTGTTGGTGTACGAGGTGGCCTCCAGTCATCTGATGGCAACTGTACCTGCCAGCCTGCCTTCTTACTAACTCATTTCCCTTCCTCTTTGCAGACTGCCTTCCTATCATGAATCCACCCTGCAGCCTTCCCTTCCACCTTGCCTTCCATTTGTTTTCATCTTATCTGTTTACCTTCCTGTCCATCTATACCTGTCTGCTTACCTTCCTGTCCACCTATACCTATCATGAATCCACCAGCCTTCCCTTCCACTTTGCCTTCCATTTATCTTATCTGTTTACCTTCCTGTCCACCTATACCTGTCTGCCATCTTCCCAGTTCACGTGTCCCAGTTGGGAGGTAACGTAACAGACGACCAGCGAACCGGTTTGTCTGTCAACCAACCAGTCCAAACAGCCTAAACACCAGGTCTGTCTACCTGTCTGCCTGCCAGCTAACACACCAGTTACCCTAGCTGCCCTGACTGTCTCTCTGTCTACCTACCTACCTGCGTCTCACCTCTTTCCTACCTGCATGTCTGTCCTAGTAACGTCCCTTTCTTCCTTCATTTATTTTCTTGTTTTTCTTGTACGTCTGTCTCCCTTTCCTCATTCCCTGTCATTCATTTCTTCTTCCTTCCCTTCATTTATTTTCTTGTTTTTCTTGTATGCCTGTCTCCCTTTCCTCATTCCTTGTCTTTCATTTCTTTTTCTTTCTTCCTTCCTTCCTCCATTTCCTCTCTTGTTTTTCTTGTACGTCTGTCTCCTTTTCTTCATTCCCTGTCTTTGATTTCTTCTTCCTTCCTTCCTTCCTTCATCCCTTCCTTACTTCCTTCAACCCACCCTCTTCCCCTGTCTCCCTCCCTCATCCCTGCACCCCTCTGTATGTGTCTTCATTCCCTCCTTATCTCATTTTTTCCACGCAATATCAATCAAGCCAAAACTAGCATGCAGTGAAGCAAGCCACACACACACACACACACACACACACACACACACACACACACACACACACACACACACACCACATGCAGCACACATTCAGATACGCAACACACACACACACACACACGAAGCACCCACAACAACGCAGCAGAGTGTAACAAACACGACTACAGAGTATAATCCAGACAGATATAGAGACCATTGCACTCACGCCCTCTAGTGAACACCCCGAGTCCAGTTACCTGTTGCAGCCTCATGGTCACTGATGGTGGGGAGAATGACACGTAGATAGATAGATAGATAGATAGATAGATAGATAGATAGGCATTTAGATAGATAGATAGATAGATAGATAAATAGATAGATAGATAGATATAGAGAGACAGAGACAGAAAGACAAATAGATAGGTAGATAGATAGATAAATAGATAGATAGATAGATAGATAGATATAGAGAGACAGACACAGAAAGACAGATAGATAGATAGATAGATAGATAGGTAGATAGATAGATAGATAGGCATTTAGATAGATAGGATATAGAGAGACAGAAAGACAAAATAGAATAGGTAGGTAGAAAGCCACAGATCAATCATGGTTATATAGAGGCCAGAAAAACAAGCTGGGAAGTTGGAAAAAGTGAAAATAGAAATGTACTGGTAGAAAATATGGAATGAAAAACAAGAGGGAGCATGAGGAGAGTGGATTAGACAGGGACAGGAGTGGAGAGGGGAAAAGGAGAAACAAGGAAAGGGGAAAAGAGGGGAAAGAACGAGAAGAAGGAGGAAAGGAAGAGGAGAGGAAGAGGAAAGAGATGAAGGAGGAGGAGAGGAAGAGGAAAGAGATGAAGGAGGAGGAGAAGAAGGGGAAAGAGACAGAGGAGGAGAAGAAGGGGAAAGTGACAGAGGAGGAGAGAAGGGGAAAGAGACAGAGGAGGAAGAAGAAGGGGAAAGTGACAGGAGGAGAGGAAGGGGAAAGAGACAGAGGAGGAGAAGAAGTGGAAAGTGACAGAGGAGGAGAAGAAGGGGAAAGAGACAGGAGGAGGAGAGAAGGTGAAAGTGACAGGAGGAGAGGAAGGGGAAAGAGACAGAGGAGAGAAAAGGGAAAGAAGGAAAGAGACAGAGGAGGAGAAGAAGGGGGAAAGAGACAGAGGAGGAGAGGAAGGGGAAAGAGACAGAGGAGGAGAGGAAGAGGAAAGAGATGAAGGAGGAGGAGAAGGGAAAGAGAACAGAGGAGGAGAAGAAGGGGAAAGAGACAGAGGAGGAGAAGAAGGGGAAAGAGACAGAGGAGAAGAAGGGGAAAGAGACAGGAGGAGAAGAAGGGGAAAGTGACAGGAGGAGAGGAAGGGGAAAGAGACAGAGGAGGAGAGGAAGGGGAAAGAGACAGAGGAGGAGAAGAAGGGGAAAGAGACAGAGGAGGAGAAGAAGGGGAAAGAGACAGAGGAGGAGAAGAAGAGGAAAGAGACAGAGGAGGAGAAGAAGGGGAAAGAGACAGAGGAGGAGAAGAAGGGGAAAGAGACAGAGGAGGAGAAGAAGGGGAAAAAGACAGAGGAGGAGAAGAAGGGAAAGAGACAGAGGAGGAGAGGAAGGGAAACAGGGGTGACTGATTTGTTGGTTGGCTGACTGACTGACTGACTAATTATTCACTGGTACACATTAAAGGAAGGTAACATTGTACAAGGCATAATAAACAGGTGTCGTATGTATGTAGAGTACGTGCTGGAAACATGCATCTCACACTATATAATTCTGACAGGGAGAATGGAAGAATAAATAATAATAATAATGAAAAAAACAACAACTCGTGCATGACTCCAACCAGCACCAGTCACCACAACTCACTTGTTACCTTCTTCTTGTTCACTTACAAAACACACACACACACACACATACACACACACACACACACACACACACACACACACACACACATTCTCTCTCTCACTCTCTCTCTCTCTCTCTCTCTCTCTCTCTCTCTCTCTCTCTCTCTCTCTCTCTCTCTCTCTCTCTCTCTCTCTCTCTCTCTCTCTCTCTCTCTCTCTCTCTCTCCCTCTTTCACTTTCCTCGTTCATCCACATGTTACCTTCTTCTTGTTCATTTACAAAACACACACACACACACACACACACACACACTCTCCCTCTTTCACTTTCTCGTTCATTCACACACAACGTTGACCTTTTCCACCAACCTGTAAGTCCCTCATGAAGTAACGATAAAAAAAACACCAATTATTTACAACCTCAGCCTCGACACTTTGGATTTGCAGACACTCTGACTCAACCGTACACTCTGAGGGGGCCATATTTTTACTGGGGACGAATAATTTGGTTATTAGTATGTCCCTTCAAACTACCCCTACAAAACATAATCTCAATAGGTATCTTCTGTTTTGTGGCATGGGGGGGTGGGGGTGGAGGGACCAGTTGCCTCAAATTTTGTGTAGATAAAGTTATGCCCCTTAATGCAAACACAAAACAAAATGGACAGAATCTTTAAACCACCAACGAATACTATATTTTTCCACACGTATTTTAAGAGGGATATTTTATGTTGGTAAATCTGGAGCAACTGAATCCTCCAAACTATTCCAAGCAACAGAAAGAACACCATTATTATTTGTTCATCTGGTCCTGTTTCCTTCCAGCATGGCATACTTTGGAGGGAATCAAGGCACTGCAATGTAACAAAAAGTGAATTACCCCTTAAATATTTCCATACTGTATACTTCACTTAACCGAGCTTTAATTAAATGTATGTGTATGATCTATTTATATATTGGGTTGGAAAGAATAAGGTGTTCAGGACTTCAGATACAAATGAGGGTCGAGAATAATAACTACACTAACCTCAGACGAGTTTAATGTCAACAGTGTGTGTGCTTCAAGTGAGTCGGTAAAAGCGAAACGACCCGAAACTTGATACGACCACCACACACTTTCACATGTATGTATGTATGGATGTATGTATGTATGTATTTGAGAAGAACGACGATGAAATACAACCATAACAAAAAATACATACAAACATAAATAAATAAAATACAGTTGATATATACAGATAGATAGATACCTAGGTGATATATACAGATAAATAAAGAGAAATAAATAAATAAACAAATAAATAAATAAATAATTGAATAAATAAATGTATGTGTACTTACCGTTCTTGGCATTGTTGTTCTTATTGTTGTTGTTATTTGTGTTGTTCTTGTTGGTGGTGTTCTTGTTGTTGTTCCACCTGAGGAGGCCCGAGTTCTTGATCATCCTGTTCTGCCCATCCAACACTCTGAGGAGATGAAGAACACGCCTCAGTTAGGTGGTTAGGTAGGTAGAACATTGCAAAGAACGAGGGAGGGAGGGAAGGGATGGAGGGATGAAGAGAAGGAAGGAGAGAAGGGAATGAGGGAGAGAAGGGAATGATGGAGGAAGGAAGGAGGGAATGAGGGATGAGAGAAGGAAGGAAGGGAGAGAGGAAGAGAAGGGAATGAGGGAGGGAGGAGGGATGAAGAAAAGGAAGGAGGGAGGGAGGGAAGAAGAGAAGTGAATGATGGAGGGAAGGAGAGAGGAAGAGAAGGGAATGAGGGAGGGATGAAGAGAAGGAAGGAGGAGAGAGAAGGGAATGAGGGAGGGATGAAGAGAAGGAAGGAGGGGAGAGAGGAAGAGAAGGGAATGAGGGGAGAGAAGGGAATGGGGAGAGAGGAAAGAAGGAGGGATGAAGAGAGGGAAGAAGGAAGAGTAGACAAGTAAAACATAACGAAAATAGGAGAGAGAGAGAGAGAGAGAGAGAGAGAGAGAGAGGAGAGAGAGAGAGAGAGCAGAACTATTTATCATCAACCTCCCATGACCTTCAGAGATAGAGAAATCACACACACACACACACACACACATACACACTGGGGGGAATGACCAACAATGCTTGATACAAACACCTTTTGAAGTCAAGACAAAGGCAGTCACGTATACACACACCACACACACACCACACACACACACACACGTGCAATATAAACATACATACATACACTCATGCACACAAAATTTCCTCATACTTACAATAACAATGCATGCACACCCACACACACACACACATGCAATATATACACACACACAAGCATACACACGAAATTTCCTCATACTTATAATCACACACACACCAACCAAAACAAAAGTCCCCTCACCCCCCCCCCCCCACACACACACAGACAGACACACATGCATTATATAATTATGACTGACACAAGCGCAGATGATGAGGTGGAAAATAGAAGGAAAAAAAAAGTTGTGTAATTTCCTAGCCATCTGTGTGTGTGTGTGACTTCACGGTATGGTGAACCTGAAAATGAACCACACACACACACACACACACACACACACAACATAGCCTGAGGGACAAAAGGCTGTTACACACACACTTACACTTACACTTACACACACACACACACACACACACAACACAGCCTGAGGGACAAAGGGGATTACACACACACACACACACACACACACACTACAATATCCCGTGGTCACAATAATGGTCAGTCAACAACACACCATAAAACAAAGGTAAGAATAACATTAACTGGAACCTCACCTCAACTTACAGGGAAAGTGCCAATTAGAAGTACGAGTTTAAGAGGGGGAAAAATTATGTAGTACACTGGCAATCCAATTTATGTATCCAGGTCTTGTTGAAGTTTCGAATCATTTGACATATATCCTGGTGAACCAATTATAACGCTTAATCCTGTTTTATATTTGCTTGAGTTTGCTTAATACTCGATAAGGCTATTCGAAGCAAGCCTGGATACATATTTTGGATTACGAGTGTACAGTGTTATTGGTAAATCTGGAGCAACTGCTGCCTCCAATCTATTCCATGCAACGAGATACCATTAGGCTAGTTCATATGGGTCTTGTTACATGATATATTTTGGAGGAATCATGGCCCTCAGCTGTACAAAAAGTATATATTACATTATTCCCTTAAGGACCCTGGAGTAGTGGGCAGATGGCTCGTGTCTTTCAGTAACTCTCAATAACTTAACAGATGCTGTGCTCGTTACAAGTAGAGCCAACTGTACATTTCATCTCCATGTGTATCGTTACTAATGGAGCCAACTGTACATTTTCTCTCCATGTGTATCGTTACTCGTGGATGCAACTGTACATTTCCTTTCCATGTGTATCGTTACTAATGGAGCCAACTGTACACTTCATCTCCATGTTTATCGTTACTAGTGGATACAACTGTACATTTCGTCTCCATGTGTATCGTTACTCGCGGATACAACTGTACATTTCGTCTCGTGTATTATTCTCCGGTTTTCTGCTTCACTGGTTCATGAGGCAATAATTTCTACCATAAAGAATATATTGTTTGTTGCTTGTTCTCCTCGACATAAGGTTATAAAGTGTTGATGATTATTTTTATATTATTGTTTGTGGCCTTGTCTTGTTAACTATCTGTCTGTGTCACTTAATCATTCTCTCTCTCTCTCTCTCTCTCTCTCTCTCTCTCTCTCTCTCTCTCTCTCCAATTCAATATGTGATGGTCCTTATTCAATTATTATCATTGTTTATTCCCACAAAAAAGTAATATAGACACACAAAAAAAAAAAAAAAAAAAAAAAATTCAGTCATCCACACTTACATTAAATATTCTGTACACACACATACTACGTGTAAACAAACCAATACATACATATACGCCGACACAAGCACAACACAAGCACCACCAGGTATAAATTGCGTAGCAGGCGTGCATGTCCAGCATAATAATAAAGCAAGCACACACACACACACACACACACACCTTTTAGCAAGCACACACACATACCTTTTAGCAAGCGCACACACACCTTTTAGCAAGCACACACACATACACACACACACACACCTTTTAGCAAGCACACACACACACCTTTTAGCAAGCACACACACACGCACACACCTTTAGAAAGCACACACACACACACACACACTCACACACACACATTTTAGCAAGCACACACACATACACACACCTTTTAGCAAGCACACAAACACACACACAACACTCACACACACACCTTTTAGCAAGCACACACACACACACCTTTTAGCAAGCACACACACACACACACACACACACACACACACACACACACACACACACACACCTTAATCTGGTCCTGTTTCCTGGCATACTTTGGAGGAATCAAGACACTCCAATGTAACAAAAGTGAATTACCCCCTTTAATACGGTAATACAAACTAGCATAAAAGGTTAACGTTGGATTCTGATTTCGTGTCCATTAAAACACCTTAATTATTTGTCTATATTTATGAGACGTATGTGTATTAATTATATCTAACTAACTAACTAACTAACTATTCATTTCATTATACTGCAATGCTATCAATATTCATGCAGCATACACAAACAGGGATGAAGAGAATTTACACTACATACATTGCATATATACATACACACATACACAAGCACGACTGAAGGGATTTTACACTACATACATACATACATACATACATACATACATACATACACACATATATACATGCATACATAAGCAGAACTAAAGAGATTCTACGCTTCATACATACATACATACACAAGCAGGACTAAAGAGATTTTACGCTTCATACATACATACATACATACATACACAAGCAGGACTGAAGAGATTTTACGCTTCATACATACATACATACACACATATATATACATACACCAGCACGACTGAAGAGATTTTACGCTTCATACATACATACATACACAAGCAGGATTAAAGAGATTTTACGCTTCATACATACATACATACACACATACATAAGCACGACTGAAGAGATTTTACGCTTCATACATACATACATACATACACACATACATACATGCATACATCAAGCACCACACACGACCATTAAAAGGAAGGACTAGCAGAGTGCCAATTCAAGTGTGACAGTGCACTATTATACGACCCGACTTTAACAACAGGACACTGCTAATGAGAGAGAGAGAGAGAGAGAGAGAGAGAGAGAGAGAGAGAGGAGAGAGAGAGAGAGAGAGAGAGAGAAGAGAGAGAGAGAGAGAGAGAGAGAGAGAGAGAGAGGAGAGAGAGAGAGAGAGAGAGAGAGAGAAGAGAGAGAGAGAGAGAGAGAGAGAGAGAGAGAGAGAGAGAGATAAGGAAACTAGGGAACGAGGGAACGAACGAATGAAAGGGAGAAAGAGGGTAAAGAGGGAAGGAAAGAGAGTGTGAATGAGTGAGGTGGCTAGAGAAAGAGGAAGGGGAAGAGAGAGGCAACAACGAGGGACAAGGAACGAGAGGGTGAATGAACGAGGGAGAGGGAGGGAATGGGAGAGAAAGGCAAGGTGGAATATAATTATTTTTGGTGGGCTATCATCTCCCTTGCGACACATCTATAGTGAGCTGGCTGGCCTTCGATTCCATTCCAGGGTTGGGTGAAAATTGCTCAGAGGGAATGAATGAGTGAGTGGGTGGATGGTAAAGAAGAAGCAAGCAAGGGAAATAGAATGAGGAGAAAAGGTTAAGATGCAAAATAGAATGAGGGAGAAGGAAAGGTTTAGATGGGAAATAGAATGAGGGGAGAAAAGGTTAAGATGGGAAAAAAGAATGAGGGAGAAGAAAGGTTAGATGCAAAAATAGAATGAGGGGAGAAAAGGTTAAGATGCAAAATAGATTGAGGAGAAGAAAGGTTAAGATGGGAAATAGAATGAGGGAGAAAGGTTAAGATAGGAAATAGAATGAGGGAGAAAAGGTTAAGATGGAAAATAAAATGAGAGAGAAAAGGTTAAGATGCAAAATAGAATGAGGGAGAAAAGGTTAAGATGGCCAAAAGAATGAGGGGAGAAAAGGTTAAGATGGCCAAAAGAATGAGGGAGAAAAGGTTAAGATGCAAAAAAGAATGAGGGAGAAGAAAGGTAAGATGAGAAATAGAATGAGGGAGAAAAGGTTAATTAAGATACGATCAGCATACCTAGAGGAGGAAAGAATAGAAAGAAATACAGACAGCAGACTACAGGAAATTGGACACACAATACAGTAGCTAAAACGAACAGGAGAGAGAGAGAGAGAGAGAGAGAGAGAGGAGAGAGAGAGAGAGGAGAGAGAGAGAGAGAGAGTATGAGAAGGGAGAGAGGGAGGGAAGAGGAAAACAAAGCGAAAAATCCTTAGCCTGAGAAAAACTATACCTAACCACTTGACTGACTGACAACTCATTTACAGACCAAGATAGCAACAACAACAACAACAACAACAACACAACACACACCACACACACACATGGCTGTTGTTTAAAATGTCGTCAAGATGAATAAAATCAATAAAATAAAAAGGAACATAATCACTAGGAATGAAACAAATTAGTAAAAGTAAGAAAGGGTGATGTTATAATGTGGAAGAACTAAAAGTGATTGATATTGTATGCATGTATGAGTTGAG
>JAWQEG010005155.1:0-35000 GCA_033782935.1 Petrolisthes cinctipes
ACTGTTACCAGCATCAACAGATATCACAGATTACCGACTGATGCTACCAGTGACTGTCGTAATTGCATTTCCTCCTCGCGTTTTTAGCCATGGGTTATATTTGTAGTTCGGTGCATTTTTCTTCTATCCACTAAAGGGTACGACTGTATTGTTTTTTTTCATTGGTTTACTGGTTTTATCAATACTATTGCTGTGTTTATTATCAAGATTAGAGAGTTGTTAATTGTTTCGTTTCCGTGTGTTAATGCGTAGATACATTTATTCGGAAATATCTCTCTAATTAGCCCTTTCTTCTATAAGGCTTGATCGAGGTATTGTTATCATTTTTGTGTTTACCATTTTCTGATGATGACCAAAGTTTTTAAGAAGTAGTAATGTTGTCACGAAAATACCAGTCTTAATCTCTGGAAATAAATTTACATAACAGGGATGGATAATAAGCAGCGACAGGGGAAAAAAGACACCTTGAGGCAACTATATGTACAGCCACAATCAAATAACCACCGACACTTTCCTTCCATCGTGCAAATAAATCGGTATCATATCAAAATATAATCATACAACACCGGACGTCAACTCAACCCCCTCAATTATTATTAGCCTACTATGAGTGCTGCAAAAATCATACACGTGTTGTTCTTTATTACCAAGATATTTACTACGATAGAAGGAAAGTGTTGGTGGATATTTGATTGTGGCTGTACTGTACACTCGCTCAATCCACAATCCCTAGCCCACATGAGTCGAAGCCCGAGATCTGAAGCAGGTGGTTTCTGTGGACGACATCCCACCCAAACCCATCATGAGGCCACACACACATGTTTCGAACCAATGGAGGCTTTGGGTGGGCTGTCGTCTCGAAACCTCCTGCCTGCTCCAGATCTCCGGCTTCGACTCAGGCGGGCTAGGATTATGGATTGCGAGTGTACAGTACAGTATATACAGGGTGATTCAAAACTACATTTTCAAAAATGACAGGGTAAAGTCCTGACATGATGTTAAACATATTTCCATATGTATTTTTCAAAAATTTAAAAAGTTAATGACAGACATGAAAGCCAAATCCATTACTGTGAGCGAATGATCGAACACTTCTAAAATTAACCGCTCACCCCCCCATAGCACCCCGTGTTCTCTCTCTGGTAGACGAGGGAACTTAATACAACGTATGAAGCATTAAACCCTTATCGATCACGGGTATTGTTTTGTGGTCGAGTTACACTTACCGAGTGATACGTGTAGATGCCAGGCGGTACTACTAACTTATCTGACATTACAAGAAACACGAAGCCTTGGGATCGATTAAAAGCCAACGGATCTCTTTGAATCCCATGATCGATAAGGGTTCATTGCTTCATACGTTTTAATACTTGCCTCGTCCACTTAAGAGAGAGGAGGGGATGAGGTGGGGGGAGGAGTTAATTTTAAAGCGTTCGATCGTTCGCCCACGGCAATGGATTTGGCTTTCATGTCTGTAATTAACTTTTTACATTTTTGAAAAATACATATGGAACTATGTTTAACATCATGTCAGGAATTTACCCTGTCATTTTGTAAATGTAGTTTTGAATCACCCTGTATAATTATCAGCTATGAAAAATTACATCGGTTAAGGATAAGAAGATTACAGATAGTATGTGTACGGATTAATTAAGGGGGTAGTACACTCTCTATATATAAAACTGGAGTAAATGATTCCTCTAAACTATTCCAGCAACAGATCACCATTATTATTTGTGTTAGTCTGGTCCTGTTTCCTGACATACTTTGGAGGACTCAAGGGACTCCAATGTACCAAAAGTATACTATGGCCTTAAAGCAGCCAACACTACAGTGGATTCAGCCCCCCATGACAAGAGTTACTCGCTGGTTCTTATAACTTTTAACTTGGGTTGAAGTGGTTGGCTTTGGTGCAGCTTATTTAGAGCTTCTGAGTCTGTGAGGTGAAGATTGACCCACAAACTTAGCTAAACTATCAGGCGTTTACTAACCTCTCGGGGAAAAAAAGGAAAAAAAATGTTAATGTAGTTGTAACTAATAAAGAATAAAAACACTTGCTATAAACCGGCTTGTAAGATATGCTAAAACCTCATTACCTGCATGTAAAACCACCTCTTGAAAAAAAAAAACTTGTTCCTGATGCTGGGTTATAAATTTTTAAACTTGACAATAACGTTTCAACTTTTATAATGAAAGTATATTCAAGTTTTTTTTTCTTTATTGTTTTTTTTCTTTTTTTCTTTTTTTCTTAAACGACCTATACATCCTTTTCGATTAATGTGTTTAGCAGCCATAAAGCCTTGTGTTCCTGAAAGCTAAGCAAGCAAATGAACCTGTTTTTATTATAAGCAGCATAAATTCGAGTCCATCCCATGTAGTACTATCAAAGACAAAAGTCGTGTCGCTGTCTTGTCCGATGATTTGATATAACTCGTGAAACTCAATGAAAACCCCACTACAATAACGTTCATGTCCTGTATGGTTTAGCCCTCTACCTTATATTTTCACCAATTTTCACGACACGAGTTTTGTCTTTTATAGGATTATTTTTTTCTCTCTCTCTCTCTCTCTCTCTCTCTCTCTCTCTCTCTCTCTCTCTCTCTCTCTCTCTCTCTCTCTCTCTCTCTCTCTCTCTCTCTCTCTCTCTCTCTCTCTCTCTCTCTCTCTCTCTCTCTCTCTCTCTCTCTCTCTCTCTCTCTCTCTCTCTCTCTCTCTCTCTCTCTCTCTCTCTCTCTCTCTCTCTCTCTCTCTCTCTCTCTCTCTCTCTCTCTCTCTCTCTCTCTCTCTCTCTCTCTCTCTCTCTCTCTCTCATTTTATTTCCTTCCTGCTTGCTGTCACACCTCTCTTATCACCTTTTCTCTGGCGCTATATGACCTCGCTGTTGCGGCGCCTAATATCAGTCAATCTATATAATCTTGTCTTTTATAGTACGTACTTCGTAATGCTAATATGACCAGATAAAGTTACATTTCGAACCAGTTTCAATTCTAACAACATATATTACAATTTCCCTTATGAGAAGATTAGTGTCTATCATCTCTGCATTTCAATAGTGTTACAACATCAATAAGATCATACTTTTGCAGGTGGATTTGTATCGGACTTATGCTGCCGCTGGACTGTATGTACCTACTCTCGGTATTTGATAATGGTTGACGCAAATGGAGAATTACGGTATGGTGAAAGAGAAAATGTTGTGGATATTGATTACGGTACCTGTTATTGTTGTTGTTGTTTGTTGTTTTTTATTGTTGTTTGTTGTTTTTATTGTTGTTGTTGTTTGTTGTTTTTCATTGTTATTGTTGCTTGTTGTTTTTTATTGTTTGTTGTTTTTTATTGTTGTTGTTTGTTGTTTTTTATTGTTATTGTTGTTTGTTGATTTTTTATTGTTCTTGTTGTTGTTGAAATACACATGCAGCTTTGAAGATTGATAGGGAAAGGAAAGTTTGACCGGAGAGACAGACCGTAGTTGCACCTAAAATTAATTTGTTGCATTTTCATCCTGACATCGTGACTGTCCTGTATATACCCACCATTTCCTCAATAAAGAGTAAGAGAGGCAAACTAATTATCCCATAGAGTACATAGATAGTAAGAGAGGCAAACTAATTATCCCACAGAGTACATATATAGTAAGAGAGGCAAACTAATTATCCCTTAGAATTCATTAAGAGTAAGAGAGGCAAACTAATTATCCCATAGAATTCATTAATAGTAAGAGAGGCAAACTAATTATCCCACAGAGTTCATAGATAGTAAGAGAGGCAAACTAATTATCCCTTAGAATTCATTAAGAGTAAGAGAGGCAAACTAATTATCCCGTAGAATTCATTAATAGTGAGAGAGGCAAACTAATTATCCCGTAAAATTCATAGGGTGTAATTAGAACTGGTAAGGTAAGGGGGTTTGTTCCGTAATTGATTTTGACCCGGTTAATGATGGGAGGGCTTCATTAGAGACTCTTATATAGGGTCTCTAGGGCTTTATTATCCTCCCGGGGCGCCATAAAACAAGAAACATGTATATCATTCTCATTCATCATTCACCTCCTGCAATTTTACCATTCATAATATTGCCTCTAAATGTATCAACGGTATGAAGCTTTCTCCTTTTTTTTATTTCTACCATTTATCTATCCATCTATCCATCCAGCCCTGACCTTACCCATTCATCCATCCATCCATCCATCCATTCAGCCCTGACCTTACCCATTCATCCATTTACCCATTCATCCATCCATCCATCGAGCCCTGACTTTACCCATTCATCCATCCATCCATTCAGCCCTGACCTTACCCATTCATCCACCCATCCATCCACCCATCCATCCATCCATCCATCCATCCATCCAGCCCTGACCTTACCCATTCATCCATCCATCCATCCATTCAGCCCTGACCTTACCCATTCATCCATTAAGTCAACCATTCATCCATCCTTTTAAAATATTTTCCCATCTCGTATCGATCACAGACGCCAAACACAAGCTCCCTCCATCCTGTAGACTTCATAAAAGGGAGAAAGATTTTAGTAACGTTATCCTCTGAGATTCACACACACCCTCCCTGTTTATATACAAGTGCCCAGAGCAACAACACCACCAGCCCCTCGCTAAACAATGTCCTGGAGCAGTGTAGTATAGCAATTAAAGTGTCTGGCTAGTGTTATCAGCCATCGGAGGTATTGTCATCGCTGTAATCACTGTACTGTACTCCATTTATGTTATCTCTTTTTACAGGGCGAAAATGTGCAAGGCTCCTTCATTTAATAATTTCTCGTTGTTTTTTTTCGGTAAATGAAATAACTGTGTGAGACATTTTACATCACATTTTATACAGCTACTAGGTCTTTATCAGCAACTTGTAAACACTGGATTGTACTCTTCACGAGGTGTGTATATAAGGCGATATTTTTGTCATAATACTTGGATGGGAAGCGGTGTGTTTTCAAGAGGATATAATACACGTACAGGCACGAACACAAATAAGTATACATACAGCTTTGGTTGAAGCTTTGAACAGTCCAATTCACCAACCAACTCATTTCAATGGAGATCCTATTTATTGTGCATTTATTTGCTGTCTTTAGGTATTGGAAGCACACCTGAATACCTATTAGTGCTCGTGACTGTACTTTACTTACCCCTTTTGTTGGGAGTGCTTGGAGGGAGTTGTAATCCCCCCGAAGCAGCACCCACCTGTCATAACCCCCAACAGCACCCACCTGTCATAACCCCCAACAGCCACCACAAACATCAGACAAGGAAGATCTACTGAAGGTAATGCTAGACCAACACACGTTACCTAACAACAGAACCTACTGTAAATGCACACAGTCAAGGCCAACTCTTCTGCAACACCTACCAATAAAAAGGGCTTAAAAAAGTAATGTTAAACTATAACTATTGGTCAGAATAAAAAAGGTCGTTCATATTATTCACTCAAATGGCTCACTTTCTTTCAATTAATTGATAATAACATTTTATAGTGACTGTACTATGAATACACCATAAGAATACATTAAAACAAGGGTTAATATATCGCTTGAGTCACCCCCGTGTGTCTTTAAACTGAACCAAGTCCCTTTAAAGTTATACGTAGAGTCAACGCAAACTTCCTGGGAACAGAAAACCCAAAGCGAGGCTCACGACCCAAATAAGGACAAGTCAGGATTAAAAGGCGAGACTCTACTACATGTATTGTACCCTGGGAACAAGAATGTGTGTCGTGGCTCCTTAGTAAATGTTGGTAATATGTGTGTGTATGTGTGTGTTTGAGTTTGTATGTGTGTGTGTGTGTGAGTTTGTATGTGTGTGTGTGTGTGTGTGAGTTTGTATGTGTGTGTGTGTGTGTGTGAGTTTGTTTGTGTGTGTGTGTGTGTGTGTGTGTGTGTGTGTGTGTATGTGTGTGTGTGTGTATGTGTGTGTTTGAGTTTGTATGTTTGTTTGTGTGTGTGTGTGTGTGTGTGTGTGTGTGAGTTTGTTTGTTTGTTTGTGTGTGTGTGTTCAAGGTAACCTGTTCGAATCCTACTGAGTTATTAGATCAAATGATTTATGGGGTCGTGTTTCACAGACTATGATTATAACACCAGTGTATTATTCTCACTCTTACATCATCTTACCACTCTTACATCTTGTCACTCTTACATCATCTTACCCCTCTTACATCTTGTCACTCTTACATTATCTTATCACTCTTACATTATCTTATCACTCTTACATCATCTTGTCACTCTTACATCATCTTGTCACTCTAACATTATCTTGTCACTCTTACATCATCTTGTCACTCTTACATCATCTTACCACTCTTACATCTTGTCACTCTTACATCATCTTGTCACTCTTACATCATCTTATCACTCTTACATCATCTTGTCACTCTTACATCATCTTATCACTCTTACATTATCTTATCACTCTTACATCATCTTGGCAGTCTTACATCATCTTGTCACTCTTGCATCATCTTGTCACTCTTGCATCATCTTGTCACTCTTACATCTTGTCGTGTACGTCAGAGGAGAGAAAGTAAGAATACCAGATTAGAATCGTAATGTTTAAGTGGGTTGTTTAGTGTTGGCAAATCTTGAGCAGCTAATTCCTCCAAACTATTCCAAGCAACAGGACACCATTACTTTTGTCAACATGGTCCTGTTTCCTATCATATTTTGGAGGAATCAAGGTGCTCTAGTGTACCAGAAGTATACTATCCCCATTAATTAACAAGACTTACGAAAGTTGTCATTTTCTACTTTCATTCTACCATTTAAGGGAATCATTATTTATGTCTTCGGCGAATTGGGAGGGCTATTGATTCCTCCAAACGGTGCAACGAAACAGATCCGCTAACATGTATATTGATATACTGGAATAGTTTGGAGGAATCTACAGTCCTCCAAATCTCTCGCATCCTACCGTCAGGTGAGAGAGAGTGAGTTTAAGGGGATGGTATACTTTTGGTACATTGGAGTGCCTTGATTCATCCAAAGTATGTCAGGAAACAGAACCAATAAATAAATGCAATGATACCCTGTTGCTTGGAAGAGTTTGGAGAAATCAATTGCTCTAGATTTACCACCACCACCACCACTCAGCTATCCCCTGAAGTATAGCAGTGAAGGATGTAATGAACGTGTAACCCATCCAATCACAACAACACATCTTTCATTAAAGCAAACATATATGGAAGCTAAGAGTATAAAATTTGGGCTCTTTGAAATACCCATTGCATATTGCCTCTATAAAATGTAGATATATTGGACGTCACAATACACTATTTTACATATTACCGTAAATATTAAACCTTTCACTTTCAATCCATCAGCGTTATAACACGTAGGCTACTGCAAATAAGAAATGCCCTAAAATGCAGACAGGAGCTAAATTGAAGCCAACTGGGTACACTGAGTGAGGTTGATGTGGCGACAGAGGGGCAATTTTAACACAGGAGGTGATATGAGGAGAGGCAGCGAAAGCACGCCAGCCGCCGGGTCAGTCTGTATACTGCTAACCAACTGTGCCTCATATTCGGCCTTATTTCTGTTCCACTCAGCCTTCCTTTTAATTATAATAGTTTCCGTATGGTGAGGTGAGATTATTTTTTTATTAGTATCTCTGGTGTGCAGGTTACATCATATCGCATTACAAAAATTAAACAAGGCACAAGGATCCTATGAAAAGGGAAGTATAAAGTGCAATCCTGAAACCGATTATGTTTGGGGTGCACGTGGGGTCGAGCTGGGGACGAAGTATACGGTATTTAGATAAGGAGAGTGATGGGGAAGGTAGCCGAGTGGAATACCAATGAGAACGTCCCACTCCAGGAGCCATGCAGTATATAGGAACATACCCACACGTCAACAAAGCACGTCGGAGTCGCAGCTAGATTTCCTCCCAACTCAAAGCCACTTACGAGTATGTCAAGGTGCTGGGGATAGTTAATATTAACCTTCCGTTCCACTCTTACTGTTATCATTATGGTATATAGACCGTGTAGGTGTGGTGGGTGAATAATTAATCATAATATTGTAAGAATAGCCGCGTCATCGTAACATATATTTTGTAAATAAATGCCGTATAATGCTCGTTGTTATTGTCAACAATAGTAGCTTACTTGTTATCACTGAAGACACTCTACGTTATACTGTGGTTAGGACTTCCACACTACGGGAAATTTGTGAGTGCGAAAGCCATAAATTTTATATAGTTATCTAAGAGTCCTGTCGTGGGCTACTTTGGTGTATACCTGTTCCTTCAAACTATACCAGGAAACGAGTGACCCAGAGGATATACAGAGTGACAACTTGTTTCCTGGTTGCACTTTGGACGAATAAAAATCTACCAATTCTCACACACGATTTTAGGGTCTTTAATAAAGAGTCGCCGATTTCTCAAAGTCCGTGGTATGTAGTCTAGCTAATCTATTACTATTGTGTGAAGCTGACGAAAATTAATGACCATTAAGACCTTTAATCAAGTGACTGTTAATGCTCTGAGTGCAACTCTAAGAAATGTTGAGTTTTATGATCTAGTTTCCCCAGTCGAACATAAAAGTGGTCAGACTGGCTCTGTCAGTTCAGGTTAACATCACTGAAAATTAACCATTTTTTCTTTTTTTACTCATGCAAACCAGTTGGGATGCTGCTGATGTGTGAGGCTTAACGCATTCATTATACACTGTTGAATTTTCTGAAACCCTCAGTAATAATGTAAGCTGTATATGAAGACAGTTTCTCTGATCTTCAACATTTGTCAGCATTGCAGAAAACAGTGCATTTCCTCCATAATCAGCTGACAGATGTGATGTTCCTTTCCCTGCTCCATACTTTGCAATACGTAAATTAGAGGTTACACGAGTTATGAACTTGAGACAAATCGTTATTAAGGCTAAAATTATATAAAAAGTCTGGCATATTAGAATGAGAAAATACACCATCGAAAAATGTACCCGATATCCATAAATGCACCAAAATAAATGTATTGAGAGTCAGCACCAGCACTTCCTGTCGTAGGCAAAATACAGCAAAAGCAGAACCGGATCAATTTTATTATTAACACTTCGCCTGCAGGGTCTGCGGGAGAAGTATTAGAAATGAAGCGGTTTCTGTTCTGTCTTTGGAGTTCATGGCTTCCAGCAAGACATTCCTTCCTTGTTTTCCTCTTATGGAAGTTGCCTGGCACTGTACACCAGAGTAACATTGGTTTCCGGTTTTGGTGTCAATAACTCCGTGCAAACAGCAGTAAGTTGACGATAATAAACATAAACAAAACATTCCGGTGCATTTGTTTATTGTCTGAGTACATCAACAGTGATTTAATAGATGGCCAGTCATACTCATCATCATAAACTGAAAATTCAACACTGGCATGCCTCAGGAGACGTAGTGCCTGCGGTGATGTGGACAGTATTATAAGGGTTGGGCACCTATTCTGACCCGAGACACTTCCCTATCAGTACTTCAACCTTCACCCTCCTTTCCTTCACCTTCCCTGTGCATGATGTCCCTACTCTGTATCTCCTTCTAGCTCATGCTCAATAATCTCTCAGGACAGATTTGTTTGTTTTTTCTCTTCAATAAAACACTACAGTTTGGCCAAAGTAAACTATCCCCTGAAGGTTATATAAATAGAAACAAACAACAGAAGCGATGTCTGCGGGTACCAACTGAAAAAAAGAAAAAGAAAAAAAAAGAAAAAAAAAGTAAAAAATAATAATAATAATAATAATAATAATAATAATGAGAAGGAGACTAAATGGCTACTTAAGGATAATTGATTTTCTTTACTATGGTTAATTTATATTTTCATTTTTCCATAGAGTAATTTCTGAGGCACGCCAGATATTCTTGTTATGTTAAAACCTTGCCGGAGTGTACGTACCATCTAACCCATGAGCATCTTATTATTTTCTCTCGTTATTATTATTATTATTTTTTTTTTCATACAATAATTACCTAGACGACCATATTAGGAACCTCCTTGACTACACACACACACACACACACACACACACACACACACACACACACACACACACTCTGAAGATGCGGCGTTAGTTCTCGCTATTTAGTATTTATAAAATCCTTAATATATAATAATGGAACGATGATATGAGCCAATTTGTCTTAAAAAAAAAATTAATTGCTTGGTACAATACAGGGTTTTTTTTGTGTGTGTTGTGTGTGTGTGTGTGTGTGTGTGTGTGTGTGTGTGTGTTCAGTTGGCAATAGAGTTTAATCATTAATACTCAACGCTAAACGATCGTAATTATTTTTAGGTGAGGACTAGTTCCAAATGTCTAAATTTTTTATACAGTTTCTTGAGATGGATTTTTGGACATACATAATTTATGAGGAATAGGTCAAATATGATGTTGCAGCCGTTCTCGTTCACTGTGTGTGTGTGTGTGTGTGTGTGTGTGTGTGTGTGTGAGAGAGAGAGAGAGAGTGAGAGAGAGAGAGAGAGAGAGAGAGAGAGAGAGAGAGAGAGAGAGAGAGAGAGAGAGAGTGAGTGTGTGTGTGTGTGTGTGTGTGTGTGTGTGTGTGTGTGTGTGTGTGTGTGTGTGTGTGTGTGTGTGTGTGTGTGTGTGTGTGTGTGTGTGTGTGTGTGTGTGTGTGTGTGTGTGTGTGTGTGTGTGTGTGTGTGTGTGTGTGTGTGTGTGTGTGTGTGTGTGTGTGTTTATCAAGACATGACAGAACTGTGTTGGTGCCACATCTGTGATTCTGGTTCATCTGCTGAGAAATATCCAAGTCTAGCCAAACTTCACTGGGTTTCCTTTGGGTTTGGTTTAAGGGGAGCACCTCTTTTAAGTAAATTAGAGGGCTACTAAATCCTCCAAATTATATTACGAAGCAGATTCCCTATTTGTAATGCAGAGGTGATTTGTTTCCTGGGATAGTTTGGAGGAATTACCAGCCCTCTAATTTATCAAGTACAGATGCTACCCTTAAACTTATGGTCATCATTTATGTATCGAACAGTTATTGTAGTTATGTGAATCCGATTGTCCTCTTGTTTCACTTAACATTCTTGATTGAAAACGAATTCCTGCACAGTATATGCTTAAAAAAACTTCTATAATTTATGGGAAAGTTTTGTGACTTCCACTTTACTTCTCTGTCATATGTATAAAAAATATATACTGTATTATAATGTAAGTGATGGGAACATTCACAAACACACAAACAACTCCCAGATAAAACTAGTGAACCGTGATGCAGCCATTAACGAATTCACATCAATGAAAGGTTACGTGTAAAACGAGTCTCATGAACCACATCACGACTTTGGTAGGGTATTGATACAAATTATACGGTAGATTGTATATATCATATAGAGATTATAGTCTACCACTAATTCAGAGTGTGGTTGTAAGGAAGATTTAAGAGGCAAGACCTTGTGTGTCGCTAATCCTATAATCCTTAATGATAAATTTAAAGATGCTGGAAGCAACACTGGCCACTTGTCAGCGATACGATTCATGATTTATTTGGAAGAACCATTAATTATCTAAACTATATATAAAATTAGGCTTTATTCTACTTGTAATATAATCAGTATGTGAAAACTGGAGCCTTACGAAAATACGAAAATTATAATGTAACTATGTGAAAAAAAAAGTAATGCTTGTCTGAACTGTCACCTATATCTTCCTAAGGGGAATTAGAGAAATGTATGATTATATTATTATATTATCTGGTCACAATGAGAAAACTTCATCTGAGTGAGGTTAGACTCCCCGAAGTAGCCTATATATAACCTTCTCCCTCGAATCTTCCATGGTCTAACACAGTGTTCATTTCTTCGCTTTTATCTGAGTTTATCATAATATTTAAGTCACGAGGGACAACCAGAGGCCCGTCAGATCTGCAGGTGCAAGTGGTGGCTGGGGTTGGCAGGTGACCAGATGAATTTTTTTAACCCAATTAGACGCGACCACCTTTTGTTGATCTTGTTTCTTATGTTACTGTATGAGAATGTTGTTGATCTGTGTAGAGGGAACATGTAGCTTTTATAGTTAATTAGAACAGCCAAAGAAATACATCTATCTATCTACCTACAGAACTACTTGTATATTTCTCTACCTATCAATTTATATATATCTATTTGCTTATCCATCTTTCTATCAAATTATGTATGTATATATGTGTATTTATTTATCTATTTAATTGTCTATTTATCCATCCATTTATATATTCATAGTTCTAGTAGTGTAGAATGGGATAAAGTAGTGTGTTATGAGAAAGGAATAGTATGGAGTAAAGCAGGGTGGTATGGAGTTCGGGGGAGTAGTGGTGTGTGGAATAGAGGAGTGTAGTTAGTGTGGTGTGGGCTAGTGACAGGATAGTATGGAGTGAGAGAGAGAGTAGTGGTGTGTGGGACAGGTTAGTGTGGTGTAGAGGAGTGTAGTTAGTGTGGTGTGGGCTAGTGACAGGATAGTATGTAGGGTGGTATGGAGTGGGAGAGAGTAGTGGTGTGTGGGACAGGTTAGTGTGGTGTAGAGGAGTGTAGTTAGTGTAGTGTGGTGTGGGCTATAAGTGACAGGATGGCGTAGTGCAGTTGAGTTTGCGTTATTTAATTTCATATCTTCCATCAACATTGCAACTAATGCATATAAATCTGGTGGGAAGGCAGTGATGTTGCTATATATGGTGTAGGTTATATCGTAAATCATTATATGTGTGTGTGTGTGTGTGTGTGTGTGTGTGTGTGTGTATGTGTATGTGTATGTGTGTGTGTGTGTGTCTGTGTGTGTGTATGTGTATGTGTGTGTGTGTATGTGTGTGTGTATGTGTATGTGTGTGTGTGTGTGTGTGTATGTGTATGTGTATGTGTATGTGTGTGTGTGTGTGTGTGTGTGTGTATGTGTGTGTGTGTGTGTGTGTGTGTGTGTGTGTGTGTGTGTGTGTGTGTGTGTGTGTGTGTGTGTGTTGCATCTCATTCTATTAATACGGTTCTGTGACGAATGGTGAAACAAATCCTTGATCACTGAATGAACCTTGGACCCATAGTGTGAGTAACGTAATGGACTGGTGTGCTGGCATTGAAAACCCAGATCCCAGCTGTGCCGAATTATTAAAAAAACTCTTATCTCATGCTCTTCAACCATGCTTAATATAAAAGAGATTTATGCATTATATAAATAAAGTTGTCTCGAGCAATGCATTCATATTAAAAATCTATGTAGCGTGATGATTGGAAAGCCTCATGACTATAACCAAAATCTATGTAACTATACCCAAAGTAATATAGATAATACATAGATAACCAATAATGTCCCTTGCGTACTAAGGAATATAGAGGACGGAAGGTAGTACTGTACAGGCTCCTTATGTGTATTGGTAGAGTTTCTGCTCGATTGGTTCTTTTTATGGCAGGGGCGTGGTAGATGCTGTAAGGATAAATGGAGTGACAGAGCTGAAAATCGATGAGTAGCTTAGGTGGTACCAGTATTGGGTGAATGGGACAGAGTTTTACAGTGACGATAGAGGTTAGAAGGTCAGGAATGTTTGTGACGAGAAGAGAAGGGCCATATGGGGTTGCAGAGATGAGTGCAATTGTTGTCAGGGAATTGGCAGAGTTGAAAACAGAGGGGTATAGAAGAAGTGAGTCCAGCTGTGAGTGAATGGGATAGTGTTTACAAGGACGGCTGGGGTTAGAAGGGTAGGGATGGGGTTGCAGAGGTGAGTGTGGTTATGAAAGGTGCTTCGTGGGAGTGTCAGAGGTGAGTTCATTGATGTGGCCCAGTATGCAGGAGACGTGCACCCTGTTAGTGGAGAGTCGGCCGAGACTGTTCCTTTGTTGTCAGCCCACCGACACCCACCAGGCTACTGTTACACTGCGTCACCTTCAAGTCGAGTCCTTACCGTGTGAACCTCAGTCAGACTTTCACGGGGACACGGAATAACTTTAATTATTAGAAAGTTATCAATGTAGGAAAAACAGTAATCTGATACTGGTAAAAGTTAGTTGGGAACATCTACTTATCACTCAGATTTTCGTGTGAAAATGGTATTATTAAATTGTTTATAAGTTGCAGATAGGAACCTAATTGTTTACAATTTTTGTGTAAATCAATTTGTCTTGAATTGCATTACATTTAGGGAAAGGCCTAGACATTAAATGAGGGAGTCGGAACATTTTTGTCAGGTTAAAAAATAGAGAGTAAAGACAAGCCTAGTGTACCCATACTAACCAAGAGTCCTTGCATACTTGTCTAGCTTTCCTTTCGTTATCCATCGTAGCAGAGTACGATCTTCGCCGTGGCAACATGACTGGAATAATAGTAAATCTCCAGCGATAAAGGCAACTGGTGTTGGAGAAAATTAGATCTGCTTCTCGGGAGACTTTATTGATAAAAATATATTTAGGTCCAAACTGGTTGTCGGGTGAATTTTTTTTTTTTTTTTTTTTTTTTCCTCATTTGTTTTCTTTCTTGGTCTTTCAGTTTAAGAAAAAGGTCCCATTTATAGTCTGAGATCCAAATCAGCACACACACGCGCGCGCACTTACACAATCATACACAATAACCATACATACCACGACGTACAACCAAACACCAAGCTGCAAACAGAAGTACCAGAGTGTCTATCCAGAATACTAGTAACAGATTTAATAGAAACAGCGAGTATTATTTATGGAGTGTTCTTGTTGTATAATGGGCCAGTTGTATAATGAGCCATTTGAAGGTACACACAAAAAATACTATAGCTACAAGGGGAGTCTGATGAGTCTCGTACTGAACACAAGGATACCAAGCAAAGGAAGGCTATGTTCATGTGTTTTATCCATGGTGTCATTTTGTATCACGTAGAAGGTAAAACGATACTTACTGGAGTCTGTTGCATGTATATTTTTTGTTCAACCTCGGTCATTATTAATATTCCACGAGATGCAACTCTCGCCCTTCCTGATCAGAGAAGAGTCAGGATCTCAATGATACGATGTAAGCAACACCATTTTCGTGGTACTATTTTTTTAAGATGTCAAAGAATGTTACTATGAGGAGAAGAGACTGCCAGATAATTGCCTCGTGTCGGGAACAAGTTCTCACCATAACACCTTGGAGGGAAAAAATTGCTGCGTAAAAAAATACCACAAATACAAATAAGGAGTTTACGCCCTGAAATTTCAAGCTCTTGTATACACAGGTCTGAGGTATAAAAAAGGTACTAAAATAAATCACTAACTAAGCACAGTGAGACAAACAATGCTCTGTAAAATATAGTTGTAAAAAGATGAAGCCTCTAGGTGGCACTCAAGCAATGAAATATAATATCAAACTGGCTTCACCAAGATTATTTTCATTCATTACCTTAACCAGATGGGCTACAGACGTTGGAGTTTTCTTTCGATCATTAACGTTTTCACTTTCTGATTTCTTGATGGGGCTTGGGAATAACGAGACAGACGATGCTACATAAACTTTAAAAACTGCGGGATAATCTATACTGGGAGGATAAGGTTGTCAGTCAGTTCTTTTACGGAGGTGTTCAGTCGTGGACGATAATTCATCTTGCCAACCTCTGCTTATATCCGAATCACGTCTTGTGGCCTTTAATTACCACCGCCAATGAAGGAGAAAGGTAATAATGTTTGGGTTCGTGTCTGTGTTTCTGCAACCCACGAAAGACACATCAAGTTGATCAACGAAATTGTTCTGCTGCCTTTTTGTGACCCAAGAAGATGATCACAGACGAACAGAACATAAGAGTATCCAGGCAATCAAGTAAGAAAACCCCTACACGCCGTCACTGCTATAGTTTATACATGTTTCGAAGGTCTTAAGGTAATGTGTCGTGTCTCTTCCCTGGGATAGTTAATACCTGTGGTTCTTAATGTGTGTGTGTGTGTGTGTGTGTGTGTGTGTGTGTGTGTGTGTGTGTGTGTGTGTACCAGCGAATATATTATGTTTCCAGAGATGTGCGATCAACAACAACAACAACAACAACAAACTAAGCAATCATGTTTCATAATAAGGATACCTATATTGTTCGTGACGTTGCATTATTATTATTCCCTCTGATCAAATGTTTCGACAAAAAAAAAAAAAAAAAAAAAAAAAAAAAAAAAGTATAGATCTGAGAGTGTTGGCAGACCTTCTACAACAAGAGACACACCTCTGCAATCCTGTATAAACCAACCAATGACGATTTACGGCCAGATTTAATGAGACATGTTGGGATTCTGACTACACGCGTCGCCACTCAAATCCTACACATTAAATATTTACCCAACGTACGACTTGGACACGATGCAACACCTGATCATCGAGTCCTTGATAAATTAATGAGAAGTAGTTGTATGTTTGTTTTGTGTGTATACCTCCAATGAAATACAGTTCAACTTTCCTTGCTAAATTAATAAGAAGTTGTTGTATGTTTGTGTTGTGTGTATACCTCTGATGAAATACAGTTCAACTTCAGTTCAACCTTCCTAGCTAAATTAATAAGAAGAAGTGGTATGTTTGGCTTGTGTCTTCCCTCCCCCCCTTCACCTTAAATACAAATCAATCAACCCTTACATTATGCTTCTTGTGGGTAATATAATACACTGTGTTTTGTCCCTATCAACCCAATGTCTGGACGGAGAAGACGAGAGGACAGTCGTCAAGTTAATTGAAGTGTCCAATGGATGACATTTTTTTATTTATTTATTTATTTATTTTTATTTTTATTTATTTTATTTTTTTTTTTTGTCTTTTTTGAGTGCGTGTGTGTGTGCTTTTTTTTTTTATTCATACTCGCCACCAGATCGACTTAAGCCTCAGTCTGTGAACACACTGACTGACTGACTGACTGGTTATTTTTTTGTATTGTTCGACTCGACCCTAGAATCTGTGGCTGCCCAAATATAAGGGGTAGTCGTCGATGGTAATTTGACGGTGGACTTAATGACTGGCCCACCTTTTATTGCACATAATTAACAACATATCCCTCGTAACCCTGGCGTAGGATGTAAACATTGTGTCCCTTCTTCCCCCCCCCCCTCTCTCCTCTTTCTCCTCCTTTTTCAGTCAGTAACCGCCACTCAGGAGAAGACGTGAGTGGAATCTTAATTATACTGACGTTGGTTGCCACAGCTCCCGAGGTTCTGGTTGATATTCCTGCTTAGTCTCACCTTTTCGCTGGATGATTTTTTTTTTATATATATACCGTATATATATATATATAGGCTATGTATATACTGTTTCGGGCCTGGATAATATTTCTGTTTAACCTCTCATCTTCTTTTTGTAAATATTGTTATGCTTTTTAATGCTGTTTCGGGTCTGGATAATATTTCTGTTTAGCCTCTCATCTTCTTTTTGTAAATATTGTTATGTTTTTTAATACTGTTTTCGGGCCGAGATAATATTTCTGTTCAGCCTCTCGTCTTCTTTCTGTATATTTTTTTTTTTCTTTTTTTTTAATGCTGTTTCGGGCCTGGATAATATTTCTGTTTAGCCTCTGGTCTTCTTTCTGTAATTTTTTTTTTTTTTTTTTAAATATTGTTTCAAGCCGGGATGATATTTCTGTTTAGCGTCTCATTTCTTCTCTGGATATTTTCTTTTCACCCTGTCTTTCTTTTTATTCTGTTTCGGGTCTGGATGATATTTCAATTTAGCGCCTCGACTTTTCACCGAATATTCTTTTTATGTCTGTTTTGGGCCTGGATGATTTTTCTATTTCGTCCCTCGCTTCTTCTATTTTATTATATATATTTTTTTCTCTTTTGGTATGTAACGTCTGGTGGAGAGCCGAGTGATCGCTGTGTGTGTGTGTGTGTGTGTTGTGTGTGTGTGTGGGGGGGGGGGTTATGTGTGTGTGTGTGTGTGTGTCGTGTTGTGTGTGTGTGTGTGTGTGTCGTGTTGTGTGTGTGTGTGTGGGGGGGGGTTAAGTGTGTGTGTGTGTGTGTGTGTGTGTGTGTTTAAATGAGAAAGGTGAGTCCGTACTTTTGAAGACCAATGTAACCCAGTCTGTGATATAGAAAGAGTGAACGTTATCCTTGAACACTATAAGTAAAATCCCTTGAGCTCGTGTTAATTAAGGGACCCAGTGATGTAGTCAGAAAATTGGAGGTTAGCGAGTCCTTCAAATATTGCCACGAAACATCACCTCAATTGAAGGAGCTTGTTTCGTGGCATAGTCAGGAGGAATCAGAAGCCACCAAGTTTCATACACGATCACTGGGTCCTTAATACCTCTGACATGTTAAATTACACTGATGGCATGGTACAGTCACGAGCACTAATAAGTATACAGCTTTGGTTGAAGCTTCGAACAGTCCACCAATTCACCAACGAACTAATTCCAATGGAGATCTTATTGTGCATTTAGTTACTGTCTCTATATAGGTATTTGAAGCACACCTGAATACTTATTAGTGCTCGTGACTGTACACAAATAGCTTCTCACACATTATAAGACTTTGGAAATGTACAGTACAGTCGTCACCAAAAATCCTGTAGACAAGCCTGTTAGATGGTGCTAATTATATTGTAAAGAATAGACACACGTCCCATCTGGAGTGTTTGTTTCTTAAGGTACATAAATCAGAGTTAAGCAGATAAAAGCAGCAAATAATGTGTGTGTGTGTGTGTGTGTGTGTGTGTGTGTGTGTGTGTGTGTGTGTGTGTGTTGTGTGTGTGTGTGTGTGTGTGTGTGTGTGTGTGTGTGTGTGTGTGTGTGTGTGTTTGTATGTGTGTATGTTTGTGTTTGTATGTTTGTGTGTGTGTGTGTGTGTTTGTATGTGTGTGTGTGTGTGTGTGATCATGCACAACAAAAATTACGTCTGAATATCGTAGGTAGCAAAACAGAACAGAGAGGCTAAAGGCAGGCATGCAGGATTATTTTTGGTGGTGACTGTATCATCTCAACTTCAGCTTAACTCAGACTGTAGGTGTATGTAGCCGTCTTGCCCTACCTACGTGATGCCTTGTTAACCACGATCATGTTTGCGTGGTGGCCTCTGTTGGGCGTCTTCCCTTCCTACTATATAACCCGTGTTGGGAACTAATGATGTTTATACCGCGTGAGACCTTTCCTACCATCAGCTCATTCGGGTCTTTTTTTTTTTTTTTTTAAGTGAGCCATAACTGAGTTCGTCTTAAAGGGGAAGTTTTGTGTTGGTAATTCTGGACCAACTGAATCCTCCAAACTATTCCAAGCAACAGAACACCCATTATTTTTGCTGCTCTGGTCCTGTTTCCTGGCATACTTTGGAGGAATCCAGGCACTCCAATGTACCAAAAAAGAATTACCACCTTAAGCACACCCTGTGAATATGAGAGAGAGTCTGTCGGTGGCTTCTGATTCCTCCTGACTATGCCACGAAACCATCTCCTTCAGTGTACGTGGTGTTTCGTGTCAATATTTGAAGGACTCACTAACTTCCAATTTTCTGACTACATCACGGGGTCCCTTAAAGGAAAGCTATAGTTATCGTATGGAAACATTTATAATGCATCGGAATTTATCAGACACAACGCAGGAGCCGTGATATACAATACAAGATAATCCTATTTTGTGTAGAGTAGCATTTAGGGGAGACTCTCTTGTTTGTAGATTAGAGGGCTATTGATTCCTCTAGTTTATGCCATGAAACAGATCCCCTAATTTAAAACACTGGTGTGGTCAGTATCCAGCTGGGCATAGTTTGGAGGAATCATCAGTAACCTTACAAAATTATACCAAAAAGATAATCTCCCTTTAAGTCTACTATATCTGTGGGACAATGTTAATAAAAACACCCCAAGTCGTGCTACACAGGTACCTAAACCCTCGATCATTCCTACACCATAATAGTAGATAAGGAAGGGTTCAGGCCAGAGATGTATCTGAGTTCGTGCTTCTTGTGACAAAGATCCTGCAGTACATTACAACATATCGTGTATTTTGTGTTGGGCTATACTTTGTTGCGTGTGGTACTCCTGGATGTGTGTGTGTGTGTGTGTGTTGTGTGTGTGTGTGTGTGTGTGTGTGTTTGTGTGTGTGTGTGTGTGTGTTGTAAACCTGCTTGGTGGGGGGGGTGTCTATTTGTGCAAACGTGTGTGTGTGTGTGTTGTAAGGAGTAAACCGGACCCATGCCTGAGGATTGCTTCATTGAATATCCTCCCTGCCTCCTCTCTCCATCCCTCCATCTATCTCTCCCTCCATCCATTCATCCATCCCTCCCTCCCTCCCTCTATCCATCCATCCATATATCCATCTCTTCCTCCATTCATCTCTCCCTTCATCCAACCATCCATTCATCCCTCCTTCCCTCCCTCCCTCCCTCTATCCATCCCTCCATCTCTCCATCCCTCCCTCTATCCCTCCCTCCATCTCTCCCTCCCTCCCTCCCTCCATCTCTCCCTCCCTCCATCCATCCATCCATCCATCCATCCATCCATCTATCTATCCCTCCCTCCCTCCCTCCATCTCTCCCTTCATCCTTCCTTCCCTCTCTCCCTCCCTCCATCCATCCATCACTCCCTCTATCCATCCTTCCATCTCTCCCTCCATTCATTCGTCCCTCTCTCCCTCTATCCAACCCTCTCTCCATCTCTCCCTCTATCAAACCCTCTCTCCATCTCTCCCTTCATCCTTCCCTCTATCCTTCCCTCCCTTCATCCTTCCGTCCCTCTCTCCCTCACACATTGAATAAAACATAAGTGTCTGTCTGGGTACGTGTGGTCGTGTGAAAACCATGTGCTTTTATTGTCCCTCTGTGTTGGCAGTACTTAAAGGGGAAGGTGCTAACTAGGTTTTATAGTCGTAACAGTGAATTGGTATTAAGGTGGTAATTCTTTTTATTTGGTACATTGGAGTGCCGTGATTCCTCCAAAGTATGCTAGGAAACAGGACCAGATAAACAAAAATAATGGTGTTCTGTTGCTTGGAATAGTTTTGGAGGATTCAGTTGCTCCAGAATTATAAAAAAACACAAAATTTCCCCCTTAACACACTCGTCAAAAGTACCAGTGGCATCTATCACATTTTTGTTCTTCAGTCGTTTCACCCCTGATGCTCCACATTTACTTAACCCCGTTAAGAAGGTAATTGTTTGTTGTGGGTGAATACAAGTCTACATCGCCCTGTAAACAACACAACCAAACACATCCCCTATTTATATACTGAGGTACACTTGTGATACATACTTTCTGACCAGAGTGTGAGGATCAGAAAGCTTCGAATCGCCTGGTATTGTTCATTTCCCCACCCAGTGCACCTATAGAGGCTGAGTTCGAATGCAGGGTATGTGTGTGTGTGTGTGTGGTGCCTGCCGTTCGTCTCTGGTCAGGGATTACGTATCACGAGTGTACTGTAGTCTGTTTTTTGGCATATGTTGGAGAAATCAGTACCGTAGCCTTCCATATATAGCCCTAAACAAACTCATATCCCCCTAAACAAACTCATATCCCTTTGAAAATTATTTCTATCTAAACTGTTTTCTGATTAAATTCGATTCGCTAGTTCCGATGCTTGATTTCTGATTGCCTTGAATGCGAATGTTACTTGTACATTTTGTTCTCATGATTTTTCACCCATAAAGAATTGCTGTACAGGTATAATGAATGTACAGACACAGCACAACTCAATGTAGTTTTCAGTAATATCTCCAATTATATTATGCTAAGTAAAATACATAATTATATCCTTGCTAACCTTAAAATTCACTGTGTATTATTTGAATGTGAGCTTTGTGCATGAGTAAATACATATGCTACCTTGTTTTTAGAAAGTTGTGAGGCGAACACGATGTAACAGTGTGAGTTATGTTCATCAGTATGTACTGTACAGCATCCTATGTATACTTCCTTGGGGTATGAAGATTTTATAAAGTGATGGAGATGGATTTGACGGTGAAGCAAGTTGTGAGAGGAACAGGAGGAGGAGTGGCTTGGACCGGTTAGCAGGGACCGGTGGAGAGAGAGAGAGAGAGAGAGAGAGAGAGAGAGAGAGAGAGAGACAGAAGAGGAGAGACAAGCAAGTGAGTGAAGTTGGGAAATAGGAAAGTTTTGTACAGTTTCAAGTAAATGAAGTGAAAACACGGCCTCGCCCTTTCTGCAATTGAATAGAGTCAATTCATAATGTCTGCTGTCTGTGTGATACTATGGTGACGAGGATTTAGTACAGTACTGAGCATAAACTAATCACAATGGGAGATAATCACCTACATACAATATATCAGTTAAGGGTTCTATTAATACCCACTGTCTGTTTATGTGAAGGGGCTGAGGCAGTGTTTCCCCTTTGTCTTTAAAATTTTCTGTCCTAAAAATTTTTGTGAGCTTCAAATCAGTTTCTCGAATTCATTGTTTTATTCCATCTGCATAATATCGTCAAGAATTAGCCACCTTACTTTATACCTTTGCAATAACATTCACTCCATAATTACCAATCGATCTAATTAAAATAACAATCACGTTCCCACGATTCTTTCTTCTAAAAATATACAAAAATAAAATAAAAAATAATCCAGTTAGAATCCAGAAAAAAAAAAAATAATAATAATCAGATCCCAAGTGATACCCATATTGGTAACCAAGACTGGATTCGATCTGGTACCCACTGAAGAACGAACATACATGCAGGTTTCCCAGAGCTTATCAGTGCACCACAAACACCAGCTGGTCCCGACGAGGTATACCTGTTTCGAGTCATAATGATGTTATTTGATATTATTTATGTGTGAGAGTCATGCTGGGTTCAGGAGAGCAACGGATGGCGTGAGAAAGATGAAGAAGGGAGAGTGAGTGCGAGTAGGGAGGGGATACAGTAGGTTAGTGGATCTTGGTTAGTAGGTAAGAGGATGGTTGGTGATGTGGGAGAGTGAACATACAGTATACAGTACAGTAGTCGCCTCCAGGTGTGGTGTTGTTATCTCCGTCCCGTGCATGTATATTCTCTGGCTCATGTGTGGTTGGTTACCTTTCTATTATTTATGGTTAATGAGAGTCGACCAAGGTTTGTACGTAGTAAAGTCTTTTCTTCCACCAATCATAAATTCTCTTCTCATCACCCTCTGTTGTCTAGCGTTGCCACCTAAGTCAGTAAAAAGTTACTAGAGAGGAAAACAATACAGTACACTTGGATGCAATTGTCTACGTGCATGGATGAGAGTAAATTTGGAAGATTGAAAGGATCAGGTGAATGTGTGTGTGGAAGAGTTGAACACAAGAGAGCGAGTGAGTGTAGTAGATTGAATGTAATAAGGGAGGGCGTAAAAAACAGTGTATACTTTATGTGTGTGTGTTGTTGTTATTGTTGTTGATTAATAGTAGGTGAAAGTGAGCATACATTGACTTTATATTGCTCATTATATAGGAAATATCGTATTGTGCACGAGTCAATTGGATTCAACGTAGTCCTTCAAATGTTGATGCAAAACAGATTTCCTTCTCTTACATTGAAGTAGCATGTTTCCTGGTATAGTTTGGACGAATCAGTAGCCTTCCAATTCACCCAACAACACAAACGGCCCCCTCAACCTTGATCATATAGGGTAATACTAAATTGTAGAGGATAACTGTAAGAGGACAAGGAACCTTATAGCGGATGAAGGGGCTGGATGATAGTTAGGTAAAAGTGAAAGTAAACATTGGATGCGCCAAAAGGATTATAAGCATTTTGATCACAATGAGAGGTACAGTCACGCCCAAAAGTCTAACAACACTTGCGAGTGAAATTGCCTCTCCAAATGATGTAAATAAAACCTATTACCATTGGTCTCTGAAGTACTGGTTCATAAGATTTACTCATATGGCTCACTTTCACTTAGAATAACTTAGAAGAAACTGAAAAGCACAAACGAGGAGTGCAAAAATATAAAACAGTGAACGAACGAAAAAAATAATCATGTGTTTAAGTGTTTGACCGACCTATAAGATGCTCTGACGTGAGACCGATATGACCATGAGGAACCAATATTGCGTATGCCCATAATTATAATCCCTCCATAGGACCGTCGGATTATCTCGTATTTACTTCACGTCTCCAGCTGAGTCTGAGTCTGAGTATGAGGGTTTGGTAGGCTGTGGTAGGCCTTATACTCACTGACTGCCTGCCTGTCTTCCCTTGCCTACACCGAGACAAACTGGCTTCGAACACACACACACACACACACACACACACACACACACCATACATACATACATACATACACACACACACACACACACACACACACATACACACACACACATACACACACACACATACACACACACACACATACACACACACACATACACACACACACACACATACACACACACACACACATACACATACACATACATACATACATACATATACACACACTCACACACACTCACTTTCACCACCACCTATCTACCTCCCTACCTACCTCTCTCATCTTCCCTTCCGTCTCTAGTTATCTAATGTTACCTTCTTCCATCAGTGAGGTTAGGATAATGTTACCAGCCATTTCATCATTGCTACTTACTATCCATTTACTTCCCCTTGCATCTACTGTTATCTTGTGTTATAACCTCTTCCATGTAATGTTTCACGAGGACGGATACTGCATTAAAATCGGGGAAAATACTAAGGCCACTCAATAGTCGTTATCGCAGTGAAAGACAAGCCGATGTGAATTGTGCGGTGTTGATTTATAAGTTAAATGAAGCAGTCAAGGTCCTGTATATCATGATTAAGAAGAAACATTACTGGCAAGATTGGGAATGGAACCCACGCCAGGTAGTGAAGTTTTTTTTTTTTACCCTAACAATGGTATCAGCACATTAGCTTACGTATACATCATGTGGTTATAACTGAACCATTCACTCACTATCTTTATGGCTCTCATTCATCACGGAATTGTTATTAAAGGGAGGTTGTCTTGTTGGTAAATTGGAAGGCTACTGATTCCTCCTAACCATACCAGAAAACAGACACCCTCAATGGTACTAATAGGGGATCTTGTGTTTCTTGGCATAGTTTGGAGGAATCAGAGACCTTCCATTCTTCCCTTAAAGTGGATGACATATGTTACGTCTCACCATCTAGTCAGTAAGCTCCTCTATTACTGGTGAGGTCTTGAATATGCAACTATATTACTGATTTGCATATAAGGGTGTATGAATGATATGGCTACGTAGCACACATTCATTTCTCTTTTAGACATGCAGTCAGTTGAACGTATAAACAGTCAACTGATTAACATAGTACCGAAGGAAAGCTTGAACCATCTACTCCTGACTGTTCCTCTCATGCCAGTACGCTCCTAAGAAAACCAAGATGAAAAAATAAGAAAAAAAATATATCGTTGCATATTGATCTCCACACTCATCACACATCAGGAGTCAAACACAAGACAACACAGTCACACTTACTACTCTCTCCATCAAATCTTTGCTGATGAAGGATATGAGTTACAGAGCGTTGCCAACAGTGTCAGAGCAATCACTACATAAGTCACAGCCCACAGTGATACATACATATACATCCTGAGTGAAAGCCATGTGTCAGTGTCAGTTCTGGTTGGATGGGGTGGAAAGGAAGCTTATACTGTATAGGTTCTGATTCGGGGATACTGACTTGGAATATAGTTTGTCACGTTTTCTTGTTTCTTCTTCTTTTCCTATAAGCTTCGTGCGGTTTATTTTTATTTTATTTTTTTTCCTGTGCCACCTTGTGAGAACTCTTGGCAGGTTTTTCTTTAGTTGTTTCTCTATGAATGATATTTTACATTTGATCCATTGCTTCTATTTTTCAATGTCTGTCTTTTTGTCTCAGAAAGATAATTATATACTGTACGTAAAATTTGATAATGATTGTGTGTGGAATGGCAGGGGTTAATATAATTTCTAACTGCTTCTGCAATAATACATACAGTCGTGGTCAATAATAATAATCCAAATTGGGTTGATTCATGTAAATGGTTGATATCAAGTTTCCCTCTGTTCGTTGGCTGATAAACTTTATAATAAACAGGTTAACTACCATCTTTTAATTTACTACAAGCAGCTGCTCACTATTCAATACAATAACATCATATGTGAACGTGAAAACATTACTTAGCAATCTATTTTAGTTACCTATATGTGGATAATTATTATTGCCCACAACTGTACATACGCACACGATTGGTAGTATATCATTTTCTTCCTGCTTAGCTACTTGTCCATACTCTCATTTTTGCAACCTTGCGAAAATGTACCGACCCCATCATCTTCAGGAAATGAAATGCAATCAAAGACAAATTATCCCAAACATATACACAATTAGGTAATTATCTGCACCTTATAAACATTGCAATGTATGCAAAACGTGTATCTGAGATCACATTACACAGAAGGAAGTCGCACATTATCACCCTAGTAAAAACAACACACACTATAATTATTGTATGGGACCGCTGTTGTGTATCTGAGCTTTATCCTGTCATTATATAATATTATAGTGTACAGCTTGCAGGCATCAACTCTCTTCTCCCAGACATCCGCCAAACCCAGCAAGAGTGTATGACGACAGCCCTACTAAAACAAAGAACCTTATCAAACCGGCCGGGTGTACGGGCAACTTTTTGTGTGGGATGCAGAGAACTCTTGCCTCCAGCCAAAATGAGATGCCGCCATGTATACACCCTTTATGGAAAGTCTGGCATTGATGAGTGTCCTCATTAAATATTCCAGTTTAACATTCCAATCATGGTTGTTCACAAAGCCATAATGAAATGTATAAAATACAAGACAATATGTTGGTAGTTTGTAGCGTTATCGCCGTCATCATCATTATTTTCATTATCGTCATCATAATCAGCAGAAGCCTTAGTAGCGGAAATAGCAGCAATAGTAGCAGCAGAAACAGCAGCAGAAACTGAAGCAGAAACAGAAGCAGAATTTGTAGCATTACATGACACGTCTACCCACCTTTCTTCACTCATACCTGTGTAAGTTTACTACACTCCTCAACAGTTGTACCTATAATCTTATCTCTCAGTCGGATTGACTGCCTGTCTTGGATAATTGTTCTTCCAACCGAATGGTGGTATGTATGTATATATATATATATATATATATATATATATATATATATATATATATATATATATATATATATATATATATATATATATATATATATATATATATATATATATATATATATACTGCTTCCGTAAAAGGATAGTCTACAACTTTTCCTGTTGTCCGAGTAATTATAATTACCCTTGGTGAGTAAACCTGTAATTATATCTAGCAAACCTGTAGAGGTATTCTCCTAATTTGCTTCGGATTAACTTCATGCAGTAGTTGGCTTCTTGGTGTTGGAAGCTGCTGGAATATATTTCTCCATGCACTTCTAAATTATTAGTAATTTACCATTTGAAGGATATCTTCAAAGTGGCGCCACTCATAAGTATGAAACCTCCTTAGGGATGCATTAGTTAAGGGTAATATAATCCTCTCACATTCTGCTGACTCCTACATGGTGCTTATCACAATCCCCCACCTCCTACACACTCTCTCAGCTGCTGCAGGAGAGGCTGGAAGTTTCGTCGTCTCAGTATTAGTGGGAATCATTCAACTTCCCAAATCATATACATGTTGCCTACCAAGCCTCTATAAGTGTGCTGCTAACCTTGGCAATGCATGAGGCTGGCATGACGGACACCTCAGGCAGTCCAGACGAACCCAGGTGGTCGTTCAGCAACAACACCTTCATTACTAACACTAACAACAACACCATTATCATCGTCTTAACTCTTCCATCATGTACTCTATACTCTCATATCTTCTCTTCTCTTCCCTTTTCTTCTTCTCTTTCCTTTTCTTCTTCTCTTTCCTTCTCTTCTTTTCTTTCCTTCTCTACTAAATACTCTCTTCTATTCTCTCCCCTCGTCTTCCCTTCTCTCTTCTTATTTCCTTTACCCTCCGTTCGTCTTCAATCTTCTCTTTTCCATCTATTTATTTTATTCTTTCCTCTCGTCCCCTCCTTTCTCCTCTGCTACCATCTCTATCCTTCTTTCTCCCTTTTCACTTTCATTAATGTAGTTCCTTTCACTCTTTTCCAATCCTTTCTCTTCCTCTTCTCTCACCCCTTCTCTTCCTTCCTTTGGAGTTTAAATGACGAGAAGAGGGGAATTAGTAGGAAGCAAAGAAGAGGGGAAGCTTGATGACTGAACGAAAGGGGGAGGGGAAGGAGGAAGAAGTTAAGATGCGGGTAAAAGAGGGGGTAGGAGGTTTGAATGAGAGGGGAGGGAGGAAGAAGAGAAGAGGAGGAGAGGTTGAAGGTTGGAGGCATGGAGTGAGTTAGGTGAAGAAGGAGATGTGTTGCTGTAGTAAGTAGCCTGTCCCTCTCTTGTCCACACCTTCCACCTTCACCTTGGCCTAGTCCTGCCTTTGCCTCCTGTTTTGTTTTTCTATCAGCTATATATATATATTCTCTTTTGCTCTAGCTCTCTCTTACTTTTTTTTATCAATATCTCTCTTACTTTTTATCATTATCTCTCTTTCTCTCTCGCTCTCTTTTACTTTTTATCATTATCTCTCCCTCTCGCTCTCTTACTTTTTTTTATCATTATCTCTCTTTCTCTCTCGCTCTCTCTTACTTTTTTTATCATTATCTCTCTTTCCCTCTCGCTCTGTCTTACTTTTTATCATTATCTATCTCTCTTTCTCTCTCGCTCTCTCTTACTTTTTTTTATCATTATCTCTCTTTCCCTCTCGCTCTGTCTTACTTTTTATCATTATCTCTCTTTCTCTCTCGCTCTCTTTTACTTTTTATCATTATCTCTCTTTCCCTCTCCCTTTCTCTGTCTATGTCTCTTTATTTTTATCTTTATTTTTCTCTCACAATATCTGTAATTAATATACATCAACGTCAGCTATAAGCAGTCATAGTGTGAAGCAAATATAACCCCCCACTGAACCCAACCCCTAGTTAGGCTTTTAGTCACATAAAAATAATAATTAAAGTGAAGAGCCCTATCAAAACCAGCTCCCAGACTCGCCCAGATAATTTTCAGCTCAACACCCACTCAGAGGTCCAAGTTACATGTATTATTTAAGTGACGGACAGTCCAGATTATCCACCTCACCTCGAGAAGATCCACTATAAACCACACTTCTTCACAGACTACACACACACACACACACACACACTCACGCTCTGCTAACCTGTGTGGTGATGTCGCAAGACGTGTACTGTACATTCGCAATCCAATATATGTTATCCAGGCTTGCTTCGAATAACCTGATCAAGTATTAAGCGAGCCCAAGCAAATATGAAACAGGATAAACGTTGTAATTGGTTCACTAGTATGTCAAATGATTCGAAACTTCAACAAGGCCTAGATACAAAATTTGGATTGCGAGTGTACACCTGGTTTGGATGATTGATAAGCCACTCCTCTCTGGAAAGTCTAAGCGGGAATGGTGTGCGTTGAAAGACATTAATCGTGTCCAGGGAATTGGGGAGTTATTGATAAGCAACGAAACGTTTGTCCTCTGTTTCTTTTTTTGTCGCCAGCCTAACATGACATGAGTAAATCTAACCTAACCTAACTCAGCCAAGGTTCAAAGCTCTAACCTAACCTAACCAAATCTAACATAACCTAACTCAGCCATGGAAGGTTCAAAGCTCTATAACCTAACCAAGTAATTACTGTACTCCATCACATGCATAATTCCGTATTCTCTCAAACGCCTTGTAGTAATCTCAGTATCCCTCCATGGCTTAGGAGAGAGGAAGTGAAATAGATACACGAGAAGAAAAGTCATGCAGTGAGTGGGTGTGGTAAGATGCCTGCCTCGTGTTGTGTGGTCTCTCAGGTCTGCCCTCGATCACTTTGCCCTAATTGCGGCAAAGGCTCGGTAAATTGGCTCCCGTTGTATAGATGATTGAAAAGAGCACGATAATGATAATGATAATCGACGAGCTGCTTTCCGTATAGGTGACCGACGACCAGGCACTACGGAAAGTCAAGCTTGGTGGTTATGGTCGAGAGTTGCATCCATCTGGCCTTCATTTTCGTCCATGTTTCACCCTGCCAGCTTTGTGTTGTGTCGATACAGAAGGTGGTGTTTGACTCGTTCCAAGTTTACAACGTGACCTTTTCAGCCTTGGAGGGGCAATTTAGTGGTATTGGTGATCGGTCAGTGTATATAATTGTTGGAATTCTCGAGTCTGTAGGTGCGTGGATAACCTAAGCTGGTATAGTTACATCCATGGAGGGTTACTACTGATGCCTTCAATCTATGCCAGGAAACTGACTCTATATAGTATACCTCAATAACCTAATGAGGGATCTGTTGTCTAGTATGGTTTGGAGGAAGTAGTGTCCCTCCGATTTGGCCAATGAAGACGATCCCCTTAAAAAAAAAAATTCGGGTTCTTTGCTCATATTTTTTTTCGTTTTGGTTATAACAAATATGTTTATGCATACTATATCATTTACCTGTAACGAATTACTGTTTGTGAATTATTATCATCTGAGTACAAACAGGCTATGCTTGGAGGTAAATAACTTTTATATTCTTTCTGAGTTTCAAACGTGAGGAGTCGGGACACGTGTAATTATCCATGTATACTTTTGTTGATTTCTTCTGTTTTCTATTTCCCAAAGAAAGAATGACAGCAGGTATTTGGCCAAGAGGGATGATAGCAACATTCATACACCGAGCAACATTCAATATCCTCGGAATTTATCAACAATGTGGTGTATTATCCCTTCGTAGCCTCATAGTTAACTTTTTTTAAACTAAAATTCATTTCCCATTCTACCGTTCTCCTGAGGGTATTGTTTCATAAAATACCAAACAACATTTTTCATACCCAAAGGATTAATCAAGGCTTGACCCCGACCTTTAACACCAGTCTTTGTCATAAATTGAAAGATTAATGACCTGCAGCATAATTTCCCAGTAAGATCAGTGATTTAGCTCTATACAGCCACTGTAAGGAATGTCTTCAAAATTTCTTTCTCCAGTGAGGATGAAATTTATGAGCCAAACGTGAAGAAAAAATTGAGGAGATAGTAATGGCCCCCTCGATTATATTATCTCCGTCTTTCTCCTCTCTCTCTCTCTCTCTCTCTCTCTCTATATATATATATATATATATATATATATAAAGGTTACCAGATAGGATACAGAATATCCTGCAGAAGTCAACAAACATCTGCCATGTGTCTTCACCTGTAAAATGAACAAAGCACCTGGGATCCAAACTCATGATCAAAATTTGCCAGCCAGAACACTGAATCCAAACTTTGTGCACATACAGTATAAGTTGGCACTGATACCCACGTTATTGCACCCCTATGGTCAGGTCAGGTCAGGTGAAATGAAGTGAGGTAAGGAAACAATAACAAGCATCCCTCCACCAGATGACCTTGACACTGACCGGTGAGGGAGGCTGGGTAAGTGTTGTCCTTGGCATGACAGGTGCTAGACACAATTCCCTCCCTCTGTCTGACTGTGTGTGTGTGTGTGTGTCCGTCCTCTTTCTTTCTCTCTTTATTTTCTTTCACTCTCGCTGTCCATTTGTCTATCTATCTATAATTTTATATCATTGGATCAATTAACATTATAAAAGGTTTATTTACATGAAACGTCATTTTAACATCATCAAACATCATTTAAATAATACTTTTCTTCTTTGGACCTCGAATCAGAAAAAATAATGGTATATAAAATTATCATCTAAATCCAGAAACTATTAAACACAGAGCTATAAGACTGTTTCCCAAGTCATTCTATATAGCCTTATTATATACGAAATAATTTTTTTTTTTTTTTTTTTTTTTTACTTCCTCCCTTTGACCTCTTCTCATCCTTCTCACTTTTTCTCGCTTTCTCAAGTTTCCCCTTCACCTTATCACCTTCTTTGTTTCTGTCTATCCCACTTCCTCCATGTTAGCTCTTCCTCTGCATCTTTCTCACCTCCTGTTCTCTCTCTCTCTCTCTCTCCCCCTCTCTCGCTCCTTGCCTCCCGGTCTCTCTCCCCCTCTCGCTCCTTGCCTCCCTGTCTCTCTCCCTCTCTCCTTCCCTGAGTTCCCTCCCTCCCTCACTTGGGGTATAGCTAGCGGTGGGAAGCGGGCAGAGTCCCAGTGACCGAGTACCCTTGACGCCCGGCACACACACTTATACACACACACACACGAACACACACACACATGAACACACACATACGAACACACACACCCTCACACACGAACACACACACACAGATATGAACACACGCACATACACATGAACACACACACACATGAACACATACACCCACACACACACACACACACAAACAAACACACACACACACACACACACACCGACAGTCGCATGCAAACCTATTCAATATTATAACATCCCATGCAATATATTATTTGTCATGCACTGCCTGCCTCGTACGATTCTATCTCAGAGCTACAATTATTGCATCTAACGTACTGCACCCGAGGCTAGACTGACAACAGAAGATATTTAGAGGCGATTATTTTATAGCGATGCATTTAGCGCTGACAGGAATAGACAGGGCCGCAGATAATGATCGGTTCTCTGTACAGCTTCTTATTTGTTTACCAATAAGAGATTCAGTACTTGCTGTTTGTTTGTCTGGGCCGAGTGTTGGTAGCTGAGGGGAATGGGGAGATGTTCTGTTGTTGGTAGGTAAACAAACCCCTTTGGATACGAGCCATTCCCATGCCTCTCAACAATTTCTTATTTGTTTACCAATAAGAAATTCAGTACTTGCTGTTTGTTTGTCTGGGCCGAGTGTTGGTAGCTGAGGGGAAGGGAAGGGGAAGATGCTCTGTTGTTGGTAGGTAAACAAACCCCTTTGGATACGAGCCATTCCCATGCCTCTCAATAGCTTCTCATTTGTTTGCCATTAATTAAGAGATTCAATGCTTCAATGTCGGGAAGAAAAAAAGTAGGGAAGGAAAGAATGTCAGGAAAGAAAAAAAGTCGGGAAGGAAGGAAAGAAAGTCGGGAAGGAAAAAAAGTCGGTACTTGCTTTTTTTTTTTTTCTGGCCTTGATTGGAGAAAAAAAGATTGGAAGGGGCCGTCTCTCTATCACCGGTGTCCATCTTCCTTCATCGTTCTAATCTTTACTTGGAGCAAAATTCCTTCCTTTATACATATCAATCGCTGGTGTTGTCCTTAGTCTTTCTTTCTATCACGAGGCCATTTGTTGTGATCGAAATACTCCAAACTAAACTAGAAAACCTACAAATGCAAATGGAAGGTATACGAGTGAGGGATCTGTTTTTTTTTTTTTTTTTTTTTTTTTTTTTTTTTTTTTTTTTAAGGAATTATCAAGCAGCAAAACCCAGACATATAAAGACCCACTTAATTAAAACGAGTTGAAGGACTTATAATGAACCCTTAGATTTTACCGGAGGAACTATAGGGAAAATGCTCCAGTACGATACCAGCTCCGTCCTCTAAGGTTGAAGGGGTCGTGTTGTTTTGATGAGAGTGTCACGGTGGTATATATGCTAAGTTGCATTTTGGTATTTGGATGAAGTTTGTTCAATTGTGGAGGCTCGGTAACTGTTATGATGGTATAATGGTTTGGTATGGTATGGGATGGTATGATTTGGTATGGTATGGTATGGTATGATTTGGTTTGGTATGGTAGGGTATGAGATGGTATGATTTGGTTTGGTATGGGATGGGATGATTTGGTTTGGTATGGTATGGTATGGGATGGTATAATGATTTGGGATGGTATGATTTGGTATGGTATGGTATGGTATGGTATGATTTGGTATGGTATGGGATGGTATGATTTGGTTTGGTATGGTATAATGTAGTAGTAAGCTCTCATAGTGAAGGCTTAGCAAGTGGCATAGATATGGAATGCTGTGTAATATTGGCAAACTGATGGTGGAGTCTTTTAATGAGCAAAACTTCACGAATTATGAACGCTTGTAAAATTGCTTCGTTTAATTAAACAGCAAAGCGAAGTTACATTTTTGTCCTGTAAAGATGTGGAATATACTCTAAGGGTTTAGGCGCCCCTTCAGACCCAAGCCAATCCCTATCCTCTCTTCCACTGTCCCTCCTTTCCTTCTTTTCCTTCATGCATACTGTACTTTCCTCTCTATCTCCTTCTGCCATGTGGTAGAAGGCCTTACACAGTCTTCTTTCTTCCCCTTTATAATCTAATCTACTTTTGCACCCGAGATGTGAGAACTAAATTATTTGACGAGCATTGATGAGTCGTGGAGGTGACTGGAGATGGTGTACTGTATATACTTTATGCCGAGGTGAGAACATATCAAGGTCGAGATGGTACAGTACAATACCTAATACTATGCCATGCAGGTTGTATAGTATGGCTCACAACAATGGATGGGTATGTATGTATGTATTTATGTATGTATGTATGTATGTATGTAAGGTGTGGTGTGATGAGTCAGGGCGGCTGGCATTGGTTGGAGAGGGACAGATGGAGTTAGGGAGGTTTTGTTGTGGGTTGGTAGAACAGATAGACCCGACCATCCATGTTATTAATATGCACCGTAGGACACTGTACGAGGATGAAATATATCGCTGTTACCGATGCAGTCTGTAGGGCGGGACGTTTGAGGTGAGGATGATGTGAGTTTTGGTATAGTGGTGATTGTAAGGGTCGTGACTCGTGAAACAGATGAAGAGACGAGAGGAAAGAAGCATTAGCAAAATCTTCCCTACAATTATGACTAAATGAGACGAAGGAATACCATCCAAACTTGCGCCCACAGATCTATCTTAATTAATGGTGGAACTAGAAAGAGCACACACACACACACATGACGAAAGAAAACGCATACATATAAACTAACCCACACATCTGACATACAGGAAAGGAATGGAGGAGAATATACTGTATACTTTCTAACCTCTCCCACACATCTGACATACAGGAAAGGAATGGAGGAGAATATACTGTATACTTTCTAACATCTCCCACACATCTGACGTCGACGAGAGGAAAGCGAGAGGAATTATTTACAAAACCCGTCCTACTCGTCTACCGCTACCACTTTCTTTCTCATCGGTTACAGTGCTATTCCTGTTGTTATT
>JAWQEG010005155.1:40000-50828 GCA_033782935.1 Petrolisthes cinctipes
TATACCATTGCCAGTGAATGGGGTTGTAGAATATTGATAGTAAATCCAGAGCAACTGATTCCTCCAAACTCTTCCAGGCAACAACAGGCCACCATTATTTTTGTTAAGACACTCCAAAGTATCAAAGCTATACCTAACCAACTTGACTCCATAATTATAAAGGTGAATCTCGTGTGTTGTAGTTGTGTTATTTTTTCCAAGTCTCCTTTACCTACCGTTCCACCTTTACATTTTTGTTCACACAGTTTTGGGGTAGCTAACTAATTTTTGAGAGAGAGAGAGAGAGAGAGAGAGAGAGAGAGAGAGAGAGAGAGAGAGAGAGAGAGAGAGAGAGAGAGAGGTAGTTAGATAAGTAGATAGATGAATAGCGAGAGAGAGAGAGAGAGAGAGAGAGAGAGAGAGAGAGAGAGAGAGAGAGAGAGAGAGAGAGAGATAAGTAGATAGATGAATAGAGAGAGAGAGAGAGAGACATTGTGGGGTATGGGAAGATAAGAGAAAAATACGAGAGAGTGGCTGGAAGGAGTGAGGGAAGGAGTGACAGGCCTGTGTTGTTACCCTATATTTATTTATCTATATACGTCACGTAGATCACTAGAGCAGACAATTAGCTTATCAGTTGAGACGTGAAAGAGGTTAATGTGGCCCTCGTCCTCTGCTTAGATCAAGGTCACGCCGCTTCCATTCCCATACCCTAACAGTCGATGATCATGTGATATAACGAATAACAAAAGGACGTCAATTGATTTAGGTCACGTCGCCTCCATTCCCATACCGTAACAGTCGATGATCATGTGATGTAACGCATGACAAAAGAAGCCAAGCTATTTATCTGACTCTTCGACGACACATATCTGAAAAGTTAATTATAGGGGAGACGATTATTGGTGAATTGGAAGCTACCTATTCCTGCAAACTATACCACAAAACAGAGACCCTGTTGTTATTATTATTATTATTATTATTATTATTATTATTATTATTATTATTATTATTATTATTATTATTGAGGTGGTCTTTTTTCCCGGTATAGGTTGGAGGAATTAGTTCACCTTCACATCACCAATATTTAGTCTCACCTTAAAAATGGAAATAAGGACCCTGTGGTTGTGTACGAGAATTGAAGGCTTCTGGTTCCTCCTGACTATGCCACAAAACAAATTATTTCAATGTGAGCCGAGTTTCATGGCAATGTTTGAGAGACTCTGTAACTTCCCATTTCACGATACCCTGAATTCCTCGACCTCTTACCAAATATCCTCATTGAATCACAGGTAACTTTTGGCATCTTGAGAAAAAATATGGGCCACGCATTATTTCCCGACGTAATTAGCCTCACGCTGTAATCAAGCTTAATTATGCGAATTTTCATCAACACACTTGGTACTTATCATTTTGCTCCACACTGACTGGGCCTGGATGCGTGGAGACTCAACCAGCGTTGCGTGTGGCTGACCTACGCAGCTTTTCAAATCATTCGTAGTATTCATATAATGCTGTATGTACATATAATGCTGTATGTACTGTACTTCTCTTTTCCTTCATTCGTACGAAGGCAATATATTTTAACTCAGGGTAAACTTGTGTTGTCAGTGTACACGAAACTTTGACCAAGCCTAGAACTGGTACTCTGAGTCTAAGAGTATTATCCATAGTCAGTCGTCACCTTTTTTATGTTATCATTCATTAAGTATTTTCAACCATGCACAAGTTTTTAATAACATCATCCTTATTGTGAGTAAAATTGCTCAACGTTAGGCAGACTAAAATTCCTGAGAGTAAGGTAACTAAGGAACAGATTTCCAAGGCATGTATTGCACTGCACTCTTTTTATGCCTGTTAGGATAATTATTGTTTCTTGTGATTTAAGGCAAGTGGTTCGTTCAGCCAAGCATAAAGCCTAATTACTCTATTAGCATACACCAGTTAGCAACCGAAGAGGATAGATAGACAGACAGACAGACAGATAGATAGATGGTGAGTAAGTAATTAGACCTTCCTTCCATGCACGAAATATTTAATCACCAGTCCCATGAATAATTAAAATCTCCCTTAATTAATACGTGAGTTGATTTAGTTTATGGTGATGGACCTTTCGGATCTACTATAATAAATAAAAGAGTGGCCAGCAGCAAGAGTGGAATGAATGTCTGACCCCCAAGGATAGCCTATACACCTTCCTCATTCATTAATCACTACACCCAGCACTCATCATTACTCTACCTGGGGCGGGCAGAAGGGCAGTGAGTCGAGTAATTCCTTGCCGCTTTCTTGTGAGAGATGGAGATGTGTTATGGGGAATCATCCATCGTGTCTCGTGGGCGATTTGCTGGTGGTGGTTGTGGTTGTGGTGATGAGGGAGGGAAGGAGGGAGGGGGGCAGATGATTCCTCCAAGCTATGCCTCCCGGGAAACAGACCATAGTCCTTTTTTTTTTTTGTACATATAATCTATCGTGGTGAAAAAATGCACAATCTCCCATGCAAATATATATTATGATCATATACCGGTATATATATAGATAGATAGATACACATTTGGCGTACATTCCAACAGTACCGATAAAGGAAAACGAAGGAAGATAGATATATTTGAGTAAAAGATGAAAACTCTATTGGTAGCCTATATATAATAATTGTTTACGAATAGAGATGTATTTAGGTTCTGTAAAGGATGAAAACTCCATTGGTGGTGGTTGTATACGAATATAGATATGTTTGGGTACAGAATGAAACCTTTATTGGTCATTGTTAATTAAGGATGAAGATGTATTGGAGTACAAGATGAAAAATTTAATGATAGTTAGTTATTTCAGAGAGTTTGTGAGTGGCTCGTGGTTCATGGACGAGTTAGTCACGAAGCAAATACATCAACTAAAGACTGACAGCTGTACCATCATTCTGTTTGGTTGCTAAGTATTGCATATGAATGTTTGCGGGTAATGACTGTTTCTGCAAATGACGTGTGATGTGTTTTGCATATGTCTTCTTTCCTCTGATTATGGAGGCTTTGATTATTATACATATATATTTTTTTCAGCAATGGGAGGAAAGTTGAGTGTTGACATTATATTGATTAACTCATTTTTATGTTTGTTAATGTATTTATCGATTTAGCATTTATTATAGTTATGTATTATTTAAAGTTATACGAGCCTAAAACAGGAAAATAGACGAATATAAGCAACAATAAATACTACAAGAACAACACATTCCCTTCAGACACAGTTCTCTTTCCTTCTCTTTCCTTTTCTTTCCTCCTTTTTCCTTCTTTTTCCGTTTCTTTCCTTCTTTTTCCTTCCTTTTCCTTCTCTTTCCTTCTTTTTCCTTCTTTTTCCTTTTCTTTCCTTCTCTTTCCTTCTTTTTCCTTTTCTTTCCTTTTCATTCCTTCTCTTTCCTTCTCTTTCAAGACACTCCAGTATAGATAATGGTTGTGTACTTTACCTTCTTGCCGCCTCCATAGAGAACCTCCTTGTTTACAAATGCACCTCTCGTTTAATTCTTGTCCTGCACGAGTGAAGGTCAGGTATGTACAGCCACAATCAAATATCCACCGACACTTTCCTTCCATCGGAGTAAATATCTTGGTAATAAAGAACAAAACGTGTATGATTTTGCAGCACCTCATGATAATAATTGAGGGAGTTGAGTTGACATAAGAAGGTGTTGTATGAATATATTTTGATATGATACTGATTTATTTGCAACGATGGAAGGAAAGTGTCGGTGGATATTTGATTGTGGCTGTACGTGTGTTGCTAAGACCATTTAGAAAGACTTGTTGGTACATTGAAAAGGCTGCATGCATGGTGATTCCTCTAAAGTATATCACAAGACAGATATCCCCTATTTGGTGGGACTGAGGTGATTTGTTTCCCGGCACAGTTTGGAGGAATCATTAGTTAGTCCTCCAGTATTTATCCAAAAGAGGTTCTTGCCTTAATCGTACCCTGTGATTTATATCCTGGGGCTTATTAGACTCTTGGATTCCCATAGTATAGTGAAGTATTTGAGTATAACACGAGTATATCAGAGTATAGTTTATCCCAGTATAGTATATCCGTGTATAGTATATCCCAGTATAGTATATCAGAGTATAACACGAGTATATCCGTGAATAGTATATCAGAATATAGTATATCCATGTATAGTATATCCGTGTATAGTATATCCCAGTATAGTATATCCATGTATAGTATATCCGTGTATAGTATATCCGAGTATAGTATATCCGTGTATAGTATATCCGTGTATAGTATATCCATGTATAGTATGTCCGTGTATAGTATATCTGAGTAATATATATCAACACTTTTCATCTCTCGTACATATAAACATAGTGTTATTATATTTTACTATTCACTGTATGGACAACACTTTGGACATTTGGGCTCTCCATTGGACCAGAGTCAATCATTTTCCACTCTTCAACTGTCCCAGCACGCCTCCTTATTTATTCCTTCTTTTTCCTTCTCTTTTCCTTCTCTTTCCTTTTCTTTCCTTTTTTTTATTTTTTCCTTCTTTTTCCTTCTCTGTCCTTCTTTTTCTTTCTCTTTTCCTTCTCTTTCCTTCTCTTTCCTTTTTTTATTTTTTCCTTCTTTTTCCTTCTCTGTACTTCTCTTTTCCTTCTCTTTCCTTCTCTTTTCCTTCTCTTTCCTTTTTTTATTTTTCCTTCTCTTTCCTTCTTTTTCCTTCTCTTTCCTTCGTGCTTGCTGTCCCTCCACCAAATCTCCTTCTCTCGTCTTTTGATACACATAAAGTCTTTCTCAGTGGCCAAACACAGTCTCCCTTTTTGTAAATTCTACGACCTATTATCCTATTCACTGGAGTGGTTTTTTCGGGGTTGGGGGGTTGGGGGGGGGGAACCGAAGGAGTACCAAGGTGATCCGGTGGTCCAGTGAAGGTCGGGGGTCAGTAAGTAGGAGGGAGGAGGGGGTCACCAGGAGGGAAGGGGGGGTCAGTAGGCAGGGGGTATTAGGGGGTCACCAGGAGGGAAGGGGGGGTCAGTAGGCAGGGGGGAGGAGGGGGTCAGTAGAGAGGAGGGAATGGGGGGTTCACGAGGATGGCGGGAGGAGGGGGTCAGTAAGCAAGGGGGGGAGGGGATCACCAGGAGGGAGTAGGGGGTCACCAGGAAGGAGTAGGGGATCACCAGGAGGGAGGGAGGGGGGTCAGTAGGCAGGAGTGAGGGGGCGTCACTAGGAAGAAGGGAGGGGGGGGGGAGGGGGCATCAGGTATAAGGGGACAATATGCACCATGGTCAGGGAAGGAATAAAACACAGATGTCTTGTAGCATATTATGGAAAATTAACAGCCCCTCCCCCCCTCCTCCCCCCCCTCCCCACATCACCCCTAGGCGAGACCCCATACATTACATTAGAGCCTCCTTGTTCCTCCAAAGTATACCAGGTAACAGGACCAGATGAACAAAAATAATGGTAGCCTGTTGCTGGGAAGAGTTTGGAAGAATCCGTTACCTCAGATTTACCATAACACTACTTTATAACCTCCTTAAGGACCCCATTAATATGATCGTGTATGAGACTTGGTGGCTTCAAATTCCTCCTGACTATACCACCACGAAACAAACCTCTTCAGTGCAGGTGATGTTTCGTGGCAACAATGATTGAAGGACTCGATAACCTCCAATTTTCTGACAACATCATGGGGTCCCTTAAGTAACTACATAATATCCCCACGTGTACTCGGTGAAAAAGAAGCCATTTTCTATTTCAGTACATCCTCCTTCAAATTGGTAAGGCGAATTGGAGGCTACTACTGATTCCTCCACACTATAGGCCTCGAAACAGTTGACCCCCTATTATAAACAAGTGAGGAGGTCTGTGTTTCCTGGCATAGGTTGGAGGAGGAATAACAAAGAGAGATGCTCCAATAATTAAGGTCATGTTTAGCCTGATAAAACTGAAATTAAAGCAAAGGGAGGTGAGATAAAACGGAAATAAAGAAAAGGGAGATGAGATAAATCAGAAATAAAGCAAAGGGAGGTGAAATAAAACAAAAATAAAACAAAGGGAAGTGAGATAAAACAGAAATAAAGCAAATGGAGGTGAAATAAAACAGAAATAAAACAAAGGGAAGTGAGATAAAACAAAGTCAAACAGAGAGACTAGATACCATAAGAAATAAAAGGGGCTTTCTGAATCATGCCATCCCACCATCCCATGCAGGGGCCTCAAAGATAGTGAGGAAAAAATATTGGAAGGTGAAGGTGTGTGTGTGTTGGAGGGGAAGGGGACGGGAGGCATGAGTGGGAATTAAAGTCAGGCTGCTGCAACATTCCCAAGTGTAGCCCAATGTCCCAGAGAGTAATGCTGTTGCTGTTGTTGATGTTCCTTGCTGTTGCTTTTGTGTGTGTGTGTGTGTGTGTGTGTGTGTGTGTGTGTGTGAGAGAGAGAGAGAGAGAGAGAGAGAGAGAGAGAGAGAGAGAGAGAGAGAGAGAGAGAGACAGAGAGAGGGCAAAGTTTCTCGTATATGTAATTGTTACAACATAATTCAACTCAGTCCCAAGGTCATAATTATATGGTTAAATTAGGATAACATAAAATTGAATAAACCACCTAGGGGATATTAGAATGACTGAGAATAGAATAGTATACAGTAGTTGCTCTTGTTGACTACGAGGTATATATATCATTTACAGCATGTCAGCCAAAGGTCATAATATTATATGGTTGGTTAACTTGGACAGGGAAAAACTACAGTAAAAAAACACATTCGGTGAGATATTTTTACTGGCTGCAGGGGAATGTCAGTGGAAATAGAAATCGAGGTACTGTAATGTCATGAGTACAGATAAGTATCCAGGTGTGCTTGGAATACCTATAGAGACAGTAAATAAATACACAATAATAAGATCTCTATTGGAAGTACCAGTTCGTTTGTAAATTGGTGGAGTGTTCAAAGCTTCAACCAGACCTGTATACTTATTTGTACTCGTGACTGTACAGTACGTGTTGATGTGGCAGAAGAGGGAGTCCAATTCTCTCTCTCTCTCTCTCTCTCTCTCTCTCTCTCTCTCTCTCTCTCTCTCTCTCTCTCTCTCTCTCTCTCTCTCTCACCTGCTCATTTTATCCTTGGTCCTGAACCTTCCATGCCCCCCACCCCCACTCCCTTCCCCCCACGTCATATACCCCCATCGCATTCGAATTTAGAGAGAGAGAGAGAGAGAGAGAGAGAGAGAGAGAGAGAGAGAGAGAGAGAGAGAGATGGAAATAAGAGGTAGATTAGAAGGAAAAAAAATCGATGGGAAAAATAAGTAAGAGAGAGAGAGAGAGAGAGAGAGAGAGAGAGAGAGAGAGAGAGAGAGAGAGAGATCCACCAGCTAGCTCTACTCGTAACACCTGCCCAGCCTGGTTCCCCACTGACAGAAGGAGGGGGAGGGGGGTAACAGGGGGGAAGGAGGGAATAGGAGAGAGAGAAAATACTGAGAAAAAAAAATGGAAGGAATGGGATGGTGGGTTGTCCATTCTCTCTCTCTCTCTCTCTCTCTCTCTCTCTCTCTCTCTCTCTCTCTCTCTCTCTCTCATTACATAGTACAGTATCTCGTCCCCTTCCCTTCTATGCACATAACCCAGACCATATTCGCTTATCACACCACAAATCTCCCTATAACACTACATCCTCTACTCTGCTAAACACACACACACACACCACCAAGGAGGACCCTATATATATTATGCGTTTGATATCTCCCTCCCACGACCTTCCCGCCCCTCGATCTTCTCCTCCTCTTCCAGTCCCTTACAATATGTCTCCTCTTATCTATGACTTCCCTTCCCTTCTTTTCCCTTCTCTTCCCATCACCTCAGCCTCGTCATTAGCACATTATTATCTTTAAACACAGCGGGGGAGTTAAGGAAATATACTTTAATTTTGATACATTGGAGCGCCTTGATTTCTATGGGACCAATCTATGCCAGGAAACATGCTGGACCAGATGAACAAAAATAATGGTTGGTAGTCTGCTGCTTGGAATAGCTTGGAAGAATGATTTGCTCCAGATTTACCTACCTACACTGTATCGTTCTACCCTTCAGACAGCCTGGCTTTTGTTCTTAATTAATAGCACGGTCAAGAATAATTACGATCTTAGAAGACTATTTACTAGGCGTGTCCAAGAAGTTGATATTCCGACATTGTACAGAAGGCAAGACAGACAAGAGAGAGAGAGAGAGAGAGAGAGAGAGAGAGAGAGAGAGAGAGAGAGAGAGAGAGAGAGAGAGAGAGAGAGAGAGAGAGAGAGAGAGAGAGAGAGAGAGAGAATTAAAGAAAATAAGAAGAAACAAATAAAGACGGAAGAAAGTGAAAGAGAATCATATCGAAAGCTCGGACGAACAATAATTTAATAGAGACAGACAGACAGACAGACAGACAGACAGAGAGTGAGTGATCAAGAAAGAAATAATTATAATCGTATCCTTCAAATCTTGGTCAAAAATTGTACACACACCAACAGCACTACTATATATATACACCTCTCCCTTCTCTCCCTCCTCAGCCATCCAACCAACCAGACTCCACAGGCCACACGTGTTGTTTACCTTCGTGCTGACATACATGCAACAGGAGGGAGGGAGGGTAGGGAGGAAAGGAAGGGAAGGTAGGGAGGGAGGGAGGGATTGGCGACCCCTTCACCTTTTATCCGCCATTTTGTACTGTACCTTGTTTCTCACTCTGGTGTTCCCTGAAGTTTTTTTTAAATTATTATTTGTTATTATTTTTCTGGCTTGTTTTCGCATTCTCTCTGTTTCTTTCCCGTCCGTGATCTCTTTATTTCTCATTCTCTCTCTCTCTCTCTTTCCTTATCTGTCTTTCTTTCCTTATCTATCTGTCTATCTATCTATCTATCTATCTATCTATCTATCTATCTATCTATCTATCTATCTATCTATCTATCTATCTGTCTGTCTGTCTGTCTGTCTGTCTGTCTGTCTGTCTGTCTGTCTGTCTGTCTATCTATCTATCTATCTATCTATCTATCTGTCTGTCTATCTATCTATCTATCTATCTATCTATCTATCTATCTATCTATCTATCTATCTATCTATCTATCTATCTGTCTGTCTGTCTGTCTGTCTGTCTGTCTGTCTGTCTGTCTGTCTGTCTGTCTGTCTGTCTGTCTGTCTATCTATCTATCTATCTATCTATCTATCTATCTATCTATCTATCTATCTATCTATCTATCTATCTATCTATCTATCCATCCCTAAATGTATTCACTACCTCTGTCCAACCTATCTATATCCATCCCTCTACATGCATTCTGTCTCCATAATGATCTTCCTCTGTTCTTCATCGTGTAGTCGCCTCATGCTTGACTTATAAGGAGGTGATTGATGTGATCTCCTATACATCCCTTCATTATCTTTGGACCCTATTATAGTTTTTCCTTCCTTCCTTCCTTTCTTTATTTTCATCCTCTCTTGTCCTTCCCTCCCTCACGTTTTCCTATTTTCCACCCCTCCAATATAATAATAATATTGGGCTATACCTACCACCATTTTCACTACCCCTTCCTCCATAATTTTCTCTCCTCAATAATATCATCTGCCTACCAACCAACCCACCCACCACCTCCCCCTCCCCCTTCCTCACCCACCCATCCACCCCCAACCCACCACCAACACCACCCCTCCTCACCCACCCACCCCCAACCAACACCTATACCACCATCACTACTTTCTTCCTTCCTTCCTCCCTTCCCTCCTTCCTTTCATCTCACTCAGTCTCACCTCATTTGCCTATGTAACACCGAGTCCATCCCTACACCACGACCCATATTATTCACTTAGCTCATGTACGTTCATTCATGCGTTAAGTGGAGGTCAGCCAGTCTTATTTATTCTCTTATCCTTATTATAGGTTTATCTAGTTGATTTTTTTTTTTTTTTTTTTTTTTTTTTTTTTTTTTTTTTTTTTACCACTTCTCCTCTAGGATCTCAGACCGACCACCACTCTCAGGATTAAGTACAGTATATACAGATCGCCTCTACTTTCTTATGCAAACGCCTTCATTGCATCCCATCCCTTAATTCCCCCATGTTGTTATATACCACTACACCACTCCAACTTAATCTTCCTCTCCACCTTGTCTCCTTCCACCCTTCTGAGTCCATATCATTTCTTAGGCAAACTTCTTCTTCCTTGCATTTCTTCCTCGTTATTTTTTTTTTTATTTATTTTTTTTTTTTATTATTATTTTTATTTTTTTTTTTTTTTTCCTTTTTATGCTTCGAGTTTGACCTGATTTGTTTTTAACTTACACATTATTTCTAACCTATTATCTGCTCCCATCATCCTGTCATCCTATCTTAACCATCAAAGCATCCTTCCATCTTCATTTTCTTCCTTCGGTCCTAACACTTTACCTTATCTTTCTTGTTCGTACGCTCATCATTCTGACTATAATATTATATTGTCTCGACTGCATATGACCGAAATTCTTAAAACCTTTATATATTTAGAATTGTTGTTGTTATTATTATTATTGTTATTGTTATTATTACTATTGTTATTGTTATTATTACTATTGTTATTATTATTATTGTTATTATTATTATTGTTATTATTATTATTATTATTATTATTATTATTATTATAATTATTTTTATTTTTATTTTTATTTTTATTATTATTACTATTTTTATTATTATTATCATCATCATCATCATCATCATTATGTCACTTTACATTATACTATATTTTTCAGCAAAGAATATCTATTATCCTGCCAACACAGGCTTCGACACAGCTATTTATGCAATTCTATCAATTTCCTTTAGTCTGTAATATTTCTCGTCCCATCCAAGTCACCTC
>JAWQEG010005156.1:0-15000 GCA_033782935.1 Petrolisthes cinctipes
ATAATAATAAATAAATAAAATATTAAACAGTGATATAGTTTTCATATTTCCAACGGTACCCCACCAACCAACCAACCAACCATTCAACCAACATATGCAGCCTAACCCATACCCGAGACTTGTTTTATTTATATTAAGTTTATTTACCTGTCTATCTATTTATCTATCTCCTTGTTTATTTGGTTTCCTTGTTTATTTATTTATTTGTTTGTTCAATTTATTCGTTTTGTATTTTTATATCATGATGGAATGGAGAGAGAGAGAGAGAGAGAGAGAGAGAGAGAGAGAGAGAGAGAGAGAGAGAGAGAGAGATTGGTTGGAAGGGTATGAGAGAGAATGTGTGTGAGAGAGAGAGAGAGAGAGAGAGAGTGAAGGAGGGGAGGGAGAGAGAGAGAATGTGTGTGTACGTGTTAGAGAGAGAGAGAGAGAGAGAGAGAGAGAGAGAGATTGGTTGGAAGGGTATGAGAGAGAATGTGTTGTAGTGAGAGAGAGAGAGAGAGGAGGAGGGGAGGGAGAGAGAGAGAGAGAGAGAGAATGTATGTGTACGTGTTAGAGAGAGAGAGAGAGAGAGAGAGAGAGAGAGAGAGAGAGAGAGAGATTGATTGAAAGGGTGGGAGAGAGAATGTGTGTGTGTGTTCATGAGAGAGAGAGAGAGAGAGAGAGAGAGAGAGAGAGAGAGAGAGAGAGAGAGAGAGAGAGAGAGAGAATATGTGTGTGCGTGTTCGTGAGATAGAGAGGATGTATGTGTGTGTGTGTGTGTGTGTGTGTTCATGAGAGAGAGAGAGAGGATGTGAGGGAGAAAGAAAGAGTGAGTGTGTGTGTGTGTGTGTGTGTGTGTGTGTGTGTGTGTGTGTGTGTGAGAAAGGTCAGGTGTGCATGGTGTGGAGGAAGGTGACGCAATCATTCACATAAAAAGTTAATTCAATTGACTATAAAAAAAAAATAAGAGGATAGTGGGTAATAGGTGATATACCCTTTTTAACCCACACTGGAGCACCTTGATTCCTCCAAAAAAAAAAAAAAATTGAAACAGAATGAAGCACCTTGATTCCTCAAAAAAAAAAAAAAAAAAAAAAAAAAAAAAAAAAGTTGAAATAGTATACCAGATTAATTAAGAACTGATTATATTAAATTGGAGATAATTGGAGGTTAGCGAGTCCTTCAACTAATGCCACGAAACACACACACACACACACACACACACACCTATTATTGGAGGAGATTATTTGTTTCGTGGCATAGTCTGGAGGAATTAGAAGTCTCCAAGTGTGTGTGTGTGTGTGTGTGTGTGTGTGTGCTGTGTTGTGTGTGTGTGTGTTATAATTAAATGGGTATTTTCTTGACGTAACCGGAAGGAAATTACACACACACACACACACACACACGTACAATAAACATACACCTCACGTTATTAAACACTATCGTTCTATTATGTACACACACACACACACATACACACACACACAGATCAATAAACTTACACCCTACATAATTAAACACTATCAATATCCTTTGTACACACACACACACATAATAATAATAATAATAATAATAATAATAGAAGAGGGAGGAGGGTATGGTGTAACTCTACTCTTATCATCGGAGGGAGGAAAGGGAGGGAGGGAATACACACACACACACACACACACACACATATATCAGTAAGTTTACAAAAAAAAAAAAAAAAAAAAAAAAAAACACACACATACACACACACATATCAGTAAGTTTACATCACACACACACACATATTTGACAAAGGGCAGGAGTGAAGGGAAGGAAGGAAGGAGAGAGAGAGAGAGAGAGAGAGAGAAGAGAGAGAGAGAGAGAGAGAGAGAGAGTGTGGAGGGTGAGGGGATGGAGAGGTATTGGGGAAAGGGGGGGGGGATTACACAGAATAAAGGAGAAGGAAGGGAAGGGAAGGTAATAAAGAGGACCAAGTATACGAGGGAAGAGGAAGGGGAATAAGGGTAGAGAGAGAAGGGATAAAGGGGAGATATAGGGGAAGGGAATGAAGGGAAGAGAGAAGGGGAAGGAATAAAGGGGGAAGGGGATATAGGGAAGAGAGAGGGGGAAGGGATAAAGAGGAGATATAGGAGAAGGGAATAAACGAGGAAATAAAGGGAAGGGGATAAAAGAGAGGGATATAAAGGGAAGGGGATAAAAGAGAGGGAGATAAAGGGAAGGGAGATAAAGGGGAAATACAGGGGAAGGAATAAAGGAGAGGGGGGAGGGGATAAAGAGGAGAGAGAATGGAGAGAAAGGATAGAGAGAGAAAGGGGTAAAGGAGAAATACAGGTGAAGGGATAAAGAGGAAATAAAGGGGAGGGGATAAAGAAGAAATAAAGGGAAGGAGATAAAGAAGAAATAAGGGAAGGAGATAAAGGGGAAATACAGGGCGTAACGTAAAACTTGTAAATATTTCAATTGCTTCTACATACATTTCTCGTTTGTCTTGTATGGTAGAGAAGAACCCTTTATTATTCTTATATATTATTATTTTAGGTACAGCCACAATCAAATATCCACCCACCGACACTTTCCTAACATAGTAGTAAATATCTTGGTAATAATGAACACGTGTATGATTTTGCAGCACCTCATAATAATAATAATCGAGGGGGGTCGAGTTGATGTAAGGTGTTGTTGTATGATTATATTTTGATATGATACTGATTTATTTGCACGATGGAAGGAAAGTGTCGGTGGATATTGGATTGTGGCTGTACCAACATTGGAGCCCCTTGATTCCTCCAAAGTATGCCAAGAAACAGGACCAGGTGAACTCAAATTATGCTGGTTCCTTGCATATAGGTGTGTGTGTTTTTCATGGTAATTAATATTTGAAGGACTCAAACGTTTACCTCCAATTTCTGACAACGATCACAGGAGATTATTTATTATTATTATGATGTAGTAGTAGTAGAAAATAACTGTCTATCCAAGGAATATGTTCATTATTATCTCTATAGACTGACTGTGTGTGTGTGTTTGGGGTTGAAGGGAATTTTTGTCATTCATGTTGCAGTCTTACAAAAAAAAAAAGTGGGCAAATATTTCTTAACTTAATTGGTTTAGGTCACTACAATTACTTTTAAACAAAATTTACGTCCATTTACTTTTCAGCTCTTAAAATCCATCCTTGTATTATGAACAAGTTGACCATGTTATTATTTTTATAACTTTTTGCTTCTTTAAAAAATCAAAAATAATTTTAAAATCCACCCTTTTATTAATAATGAACAAGTCGACGATGATTTTATTTTTATTCTTATATTCCTAGGTCATTTTAGAATCCTGAACAAGTCGACTGTTATTATTTTTATAACTTTTTTTTGCTTCTTATAAATCAATCTTTTCTTTTTTCTTTTTATTTGCTTCATGCAGGATAGATAGATGCAATAGTTAGTTCTTTATGTGGCATTTTATTACAAAACTCTAAAACATATAATTATTATGAAGAAAAAAAAGAAAAAAGATCACAGACATACTTAATAAAAGTATAAGGGGTTAAGGGAAAAATAAATCATACAAGAAAAAAATGATTATCAAACAGGTACACTGATAAGGTATGTAGGACACATTTATATAGACACGACTACACCTCTTAAAAGTTTGGAAATTAATCATGTCAATTTTGGAGAATGTAAAACTTTCAAAACAAAAAATATATGAAATTTTCTGGCAACGTCCAATTTGTGAATAATTTGCATTCATCTGGGTACAGTACTTAAAAATTTTGTTCAAATGATTACAGTATATGTATTTTTTTTTACAATTTGTAACGTATTTATTTCATGCATTTGTAGAATTTTAATCTATACATTTCCATTGCATTGGAGCGGTTTAGTCGTGTTATAATATAAATGGATAATTATTTATACCCTACTTAAAAAAACTCTTCATTCTCCAGTAAATACGTAACAACTAAACTTCTCCTCTAAATAACTTAAGATATAAATGAAATGGATAAACATTCAACACCGATATTGTACAATCTTTCAGAAAAAAATTAAATGCCTTTCTCAATAGGGCTAAATTATATACCTTCATTTCAATAATTATTCTCTTTATAAAAATGAGAAACAAAAAAGATCTAAATACCTCTTAACCTTCCCACTTCCATTAATATTACCCTACATAAACATTGTAAATGCATTCTCCTTTAAAGTGATTTTTTTTTTTTTCCTTCAATCATATCAAAATCTATATTCCTCCATTTCCAAATATGAATCTGAAGGCAACCTAAACATTCTGTATATTTCGGGGGAGATTCTGTTTGTTAGTGAATTGGAAGGTCTCTGATTCCTCCAAACTATGCCGCCAAACAGATCCCCTATTAGTAACATTAATGGTCGTCTGTTCCATGGTATAGTTTGGAGGAATCGGTAGCCTTCCAATTTACCAACAAGAAAACCTCCCCTCCATAGTATTACAAATCACAGGATTGACTAAATAGAGTAGAAAATATAAACTTTCAATAAAGTCAGCAGAAGTGTACATACAATGCTAAACTTGACATTCATTGCCTGTATCTGCAAAACCGTCACTCACTGCTTGCTTGCTTCCTTGCTTTGCTGGTGGTATTTTTACAAGACATTCCTTGGTTATCAGAGTGTGATAATTATTTGCTGGAGATTTCACACACTGCTTGCATTGCTTCCTTGGTGAATAATATATATTTGTGCGTGCAAATTTTCACTCCTTGTATCCTTGCTTGAGAATAGTAATATAATCACAAGTTTTTGGTCTCCCCTTGCTTGTCAGTGATATTTCCAGTTGTATTGTTGCTTGATGGTGAGATCTGTTGGACACTGCTAGGTGCTTGACAAATTCGGGTACTCCCTCCACTCCAACTTTTGACGGTAGATTCCTTTTACTTGTGTTTTGCAGGAATAGATAGGAAAGTGATTGTGTGTGTGTATGTGAAAGAGGGAGAGGAGGGAGTGTAATGGGTGTATAATTCATTCTACCAAGTTAAATGGGTTGAGGAGGGTGTAAGATAATGGGGGAGGGAGTGGGGAGTACAACTGAAGGAGTGATGGGAGCATAAAAGGGGTGATGGAGGTATAAAGGCTACCTATGGTCATGGGATTTTGGAGGTGAGGGTGTATATAACAGTGGCTAGAGAAATAGGAAGAAGGGAGTGGAAGTAACAGAATGGGTTTGGGAAAGTTCAGGAGTTTTAAGCATAGTGACTGGAGCCCGACTTGCTTGCCAGACCACAAGCACATGTTACTGCCATCACCTGCGGAAGGAAAAAATAATTAACGACGTGAACAGAAAGTCATTACTAATGCGCACAGAAAATATTTATCAACACGATAACAGAAAATAATGAGGACACGAACAGAAAATAATTGCCGACATGAACAAATTTTAAGCCACGGATAGCAAATAATTACCAACATGAAATAGGTAACTGTATTTTTTATCATGAACCAAAAAATAAATACCGACATAGATAAATATAATCACACACTTGTACCAACAATACTTATCAGGAACAATTATTTCTGACAGATAAAAATTTATTTCCAACATGAAAATGGGTACGGTTAACATTTACGACATGAAGAAATATCCCGACTACTATACGGCACAACTGACACTTTGGGCCCGTAACAAATATACCATCTGAATCGACTATAGATAATTATTACCCCAGTAGGAACTCGACTCAGGTTTCTTCTCTTTGTGCATTCTGGATGTTTGTGATAAATTTGGTAAAGAATTGTTGAGAAATGGCAAATATATACAATAGGACCTACAGTATAAATTATGAAGGAAAATGGAACCAGGAAAGCCTAGCAATGAAGAGGAAAAAGTAATTTTGTTATACAGCCTACTGGGCCCTGATATTACTAAAAACACAAAAGAGGGGGATTAGGCTATGACATCAAATATGCATGCACTTAGTGTATTATAACAAGACATCTTTATGAATAGAATTTTATAGTACCATATTTTAAATGGAGACCAAAGTAAAAAAAAAAAAAAAAAAAATCAAGAATCCTGTACAATAACTAAACATGAAGGGAAAAATCTCCTGAAATTACATTAATGGCAGTAAAAATATACCAATGCAACAACCACCAACCTGTACAGAAGAGGAGAAAGCTCCTAACATCACATTAATGGCTGTAAAAATATAAATGCAACAACCAATACTACCAACCTGTACAATAGCCATGATGAAAAGGACCACACACAGTCCAATGGTCTCCCCCTGCAGGTCTTCCTTGATTGCATTGAAGCAGCCCTTGGTGTAGATGAAGTTGCCAGCCTGAGCAGCCGGGAGGAGAGCCTGACCAAAGCCGCAATTCTCGACCACCTCACGGCAGCAGCTGTCCGCCACGTTGCCAGAGGTCCCGTAACTGTAGCTATTCCAGTCAGTGTAGTTGCTCACGCCACAACATTCAAGCTAGTGGCAAAGGGAATTGTTTACAGTTTCAATGGATGCCCAAAATAGAGTAGTGGAGGGAGGAAGGTTTGTGTGGTCAATTAAAAATATCAATCTTTTCTGTGTGTATGTGTATCTTATTACACAACAACAACACTTGTATCTGCATTGTCATTGAAGACCACCAAATGTCTTCCATGTACTGTATATATATATATATACAACTCGTACAGAAGATCTTTGATATAGCATGTTTTAAGACATACACAATCCTTCACTGAAGACCACCAATGTCTTCCCAGACTTCTATTATTCACTGCCATACAACATGATCAACTGGGTCAGTGTTCGTGTTGTAATAAAAGGCTATTGATTAAAAATTAGTTGGTTACAGCTTTCTCACAACCAAAGTTTTAACTCCGCATTTGCCAGTAAAATCATTTGTTTCAGAAAGACATAGTCAAACCAAAAATGTTAATTATAATATGAATCTCACATGACAAAAAGAATTTGTACATTTTTCACACCCATAATTACCATCAGTGATGCGATGAACACTGTGGAGAGAAAATTGTATTCCTCCACTTCACCCACAACCGATAACCCCCTTCATTACAGGTCCGATCAAAATACAATATCCAAATGCTATATAAGGTATCTCATTGTGCATGTAGGCCAGAAACTTACATCGTGCTGGAACTGGTCAATAGATTCGTTGAGAGCCTCGTCCTCCCCTCCGTACTTCATGAAGACATCGGTCATGCCTTTCTTGATGTAGTTCTCTGCCTTGTCTGGGTACACAAGCAGCAGGATGCCCAGGGTCACTTCAGCGATCAGAAGCACTGCCACAATGAAGCCATACTGCAATACAACTCGTCATAACCAAGAGGAATACATGCAAGAAATATCAGCAACACTGCCACCATGACATTACTCTAAAATACTCCTATATATTTCACCACTGAGAGGATTATACAGCATTCATTTCTGCTTATGGTTACATTACAGCTGTATAAAACACTCTGAACCATGTTCGGTGGGTATGCAGCTCAGGATGTGTGTAGACAACTCACAAACCCAAGTACGGTATGGGTTTGTAATATGTTAATAAATCCACTAAAACATAGCTGTCACTAACAATGGTGTGATTCCAACAAATTACCTGTGTTTACTTTACTTCAACACCAATGGAAACACTTTTACAGATCACAGTACAAGACCGAAGGATAATATCAACCAAATCAAAATAAAATGTGCCATCCATCATCCACCCAAATCAACTAGACTCTTAAAACAGTACGGACACCAAACAAACCAGACACCCACCGTCCTCAGCATGCAAGAGTTCTCCTGGGCAGCCCCACAGCATCCCAGGAACCCGATGATGACGATGATGAGGCCGGCGATGAGGATGATGATGGGCAGAGTAAAGACACCATCACTCAGCATGTCCCCATAGCTACCGTCCTTGTGGATGATCATGGAAGCCAGAGCCACCACAGCCACACCTGCCGCCTGCAAGAATGAAAACATTGAATTTATAAAAGTGTCAAGGTGAAAAACGCTTGTGTGTATGAATGGTAGGGAATGTGAGTGTGTATGAGAGACTGAGAAAATTAAGGAGACTACTAGAATGATAGTAGAGTTGCAAGTGTGTGTGTGTGTGTGTGTGTGTGTAAGAGATTGAGAAGGGGAGAGAGACCCCCGAGACCTGAATCTCAGTTATAGGCATGAATATTGTTAGAGTTAAAGCATGTTAACACATGCCACATCGAAGGGAACTCTTCACAACACATTACATACATCATTGGAACCTGTTTTTTCCGTGAGTAAGTGATGTGGTGTCATTACAAACTGCCTAACTGAACAAATCATTATCCTGTAACATCTAACATCACAGGTTGTGGCACCATTTCTATTATGTGACTTACTCGATATTAAGGGGAGATTCTCTTGTTGGTAATTTGGAAGGCTACTAATTCCTCCTAACCATACCAGAAAACAAATGCCCTCAATGGTACTAATAGGGGATCTGTTGTTTCGTGGCATAGTTTGGAGTTAGGACTACTAGACTTTCCAATTCACCAACAAGAGAATCTCCCCTCAAGATGTCAAATGAGAAACATTAATGTACTTCCAGCATCATGGATCGTCCCCACACTGGCTTACTGTATTGTAGATCAAATATTCTGGCTGATAATTTGGCAGTGATGGCCACAAAACTTGTCAATCCTCAACCTATTGGTCTTCTATATAATATTATGTGGATACAGGGAAGTAATTGATATTTGAACAACCAGTGAAAACTTGGAAAGAACTATTATATATATTACTAAAGAAAATGCTGCTGTAGTCACTGCTAAGATGAATGAATGGGTGGTACTGCTAAAAAATTATTCGACGAAAAGACTATTGGTCACCGAATTTGCATTGCAAAGTACTGTAGTGTGATAGGAACTGAGCAACGAAGAGAACTTTCCCTCAAATGACTCTTGACGTTCTCCGTACAACTACCAAACCCTACATGGTTAATATTACTACACTCACAATTTTAGCAACAGTGCCTTGCCTCCTTTTCAACACCTATATTTCCTCCATTTCTTCCAAGTTCCAACACCTATATTTCCTCCAATGCCATTAATTTCCCTCCATTGCATGCATGACACCATCACCACCACTACAAACAAGGCCTTATCATTATCCCAACAATGGGGTGTGATAACATTATGATTAGGCCAATTGTTATTGTCGCTTTACACTCAACAATGATTCAAGTTCTCTTTCACTGCACAATTATATCCTACAAATACACATCTCGTCTACCTCTAATTTCGGTGACAAAAGTAATCCAAAGTATTTTACTCTTGCAATTTATGTGTACGGTAATGTCTATGATGCAAATTAGAAGTATTGCATTATTCTTTTGCTCATATAGATACATACCGTACCTAATCGACTCACAATTTCAGTACTGACAATAGAATAAAATTAATATACCCTGTCACTATTTATTACTACTACTACTACAGGTACTTTTAAATCTTTGGACTAAATGAATAAAACCATGAGCTATATACATATATATATATATATTTTGGCTTTCCCTTCTAGTTATTGAGATTTTCTCCTTTTGGTGAATTGGATGACCACTGATTCCTCCTATCTATGGCAGGAAAACATACGCCCTTAATTAATCAACTAATAGGGGATATGTTTCGTGGCATATAATATAGTTTGGAAGAAACACAGAAAATTGGAGATTAACGAGTCCTTCATATATTGCCACGAAACACCACCTATACGGAAGGAGTTTGTCGTTTCGTGGCATGGTCAGGTGGAATCAGAAGCCTCCAATTTTCATACACGATCATAGGGTCCTTACACCTGCATAGCAAGTCAGGTTGAATAATAATTACAACATTAGATGACTCAACAAAGAATAATTATTCCGGTTGGGTTTCTTTAAGGGACAAAGGGAAGGGGACATTAATTTTACACATGGGGTAACGTGTACAAGAAGCAATATTGCCACATACCGGTACTGTATATACTGCATACACATACGGTACTACGTAAAGTATTTGCACACAATCCATTTAAAATTAACCATAATAATCTGTCAAGTATTTACACACACGATTGGAGAGAGAGAAAAAAAGAGATAAGGGTAGAGGTTGAATGGGGTAAGAGGATGCGAGATGGAAAGGAGAGAGAGAGAAATGGCTTAAGAGTGGAGATAAATGGAAAGGAGGGACAGGTGGAACGGGGTAAAAAAAAAGAGAGAGAGAGAGAGAGAGAGAGAGAGAGAGAGAGAGAGAGAGAGAGAGAGAGAGAGGTAAGAGGATGAGAGATAGGAGAGTGGGTGTCTCCCTTCAATGACAGACAACACAATGCTCTTCTATTCAAGTCCCGGATGTCTGTCTGTCTGTCAGTCAGTGATAGGAGTAAAGAGCAAATTGTTTCCACATTAGTATACTCTGATGGACTGCACGAGAGAGAGAGAGAGAGAGAACAAGGAATGTGTAGGAAAGAGAGGGATGAAGGAGGGGGGGGGGGGGGAGTGAAATGTCAGGGTGCGAGGAGAGAGAGCAAGGAGTGTGGAAGAAAGAGAGGGATGAAGGAAGGGGGGGGGGGGATGAAGTGTCAGGGTGCGAGGAGAGAGAGAGAACGAACAAGGAGTGTGGAAGAGAGGGATGAAGGGAGAGGGGGTGAAGTATCAGAGAGAGAGAAAATGAAGGAAGGAGAGGGGGTGAAGTATCAGGGTGCGAGGAGAGAGAGAGAACAAGGAATGTGGGAGAAAAAGAGGGATAAAGGAAGGGGGAGGAGGTGAAGTGTCAGAGAGAGAGAACAAGGAGCGAGGTGGAAAGAGAGAGAGAACAAGGAGCGAGGTGGAAAGAGAGAGAGAACAAGGAGCGAGGTGGAAAGAGAGAGAACAAGGAGTGAGGTGGAAAGAGAGAGAGAACAAGGAGCGAGGTGGAAAGAGAGAGAGAACAAGGAGCGAGGTGGAAAGAGAGAACAAGGAGTGAGGTGGAAAGAGAGAACAAGGAGTGAGGTGGAAAGAGAGAGAACAAGGAGTGAGGTGGAAAGAGAGAGAGAGATAACTGGCACACGGGAAAGAGAAAGTGTGTGTGTGCCCTGAATTCTCCCTCCCACCACCACCACCACCACTCTTGTAGTAAATTGGAGGGCTACCGATTCCTCCTGACTATGCCACGAAACAAGCTCCTCCTATATAGGTGTGTGTGTGTGTGTTTCGTGGCAATATTTGAAGGACTCGTTTACCTCCAATTTTCTTGCTGCATCACATTATGTAGTAGTAATTCGGAAGGCTACTGATTCCTCCAAACCACGTAAAGAAACTAAAAAAAATAGCCCACCTCATTGCCATACAAAAAAAGGTATAATAATAATAATCTTCTGTTTCGTTGATATAGTTTGGAGGATTCATTAATTATGTTGTTTATGGGAGATATTATTTAATGTACTGTATATTGATTCCTCCAAACGGGAAACAAAGCAGTATTCGGGGAGTGAATTGTGTAGTTTGGAGGAATCAGTCAGTAGCCCCTCCATTTTCACTCCTGTGACTCTGTGTATATTATCATCTTCATTATCAGTTATTTTTAATGATTATTTTTTTATGATTAATAAGCCATATCCTGTGACAGTGGATATTATCATCATTATCAGGTTTTTTTATTAATTTAGTTTGTATTTGATTATTGGTAATTACTTTAGAGCATATTTTTTTTATAATTAATATAGTTTTTTTGTTCTTTAGCGTTTTTATACTATTCAAGTAATAAATTTTAAACTGCTTCAAAGACGTAACTTACACATACATATTAATTATTCAACTATGTATGTATGTATGTACACGTAATCACCGCCTACACACGTACACCATTTCTTTCACCCGTCATTATACGTACACAATTATAGCCCACCAGAAAACGTACAGGAATACACGTAACCCATCAGAATACGTACACATGTATACCGCTAGTGAGAATACACGTACACATGAATACCACTAGTCAGAATACACGTACACAGAATACGTACACATGTAAGTTAACCCGCTTTCTCTCCCTCTGTGAACACCTGCACCATTCACACACACTTCAGCCACGGTGTAAAGTAAGTTAGCTATTAATACACACACACACACACACTTATCAGCCACGGTGTAAAGTAAGTTAGCTATTAATACACACACACACATACACACACTTATCAGCCACGGTGTAAAGTAAGTTACCTATTAATACACACACACATACACATACACACACTTATCAGCCACGGTGTAAAGTAAGTTACCTATTAATACACACATACACACACTTATCAGCCACGGTGTAAAGTAAGTTAGCTATTAATACACACACACACACACTTATCAGCCACGGTGTAAAGTAGATATTAATACACACATACACATCAGCCACGGTGAAAATATTAACATACACACATATATACTTTCAGCCACAGTGTAAAGTACATATTAATACACACATACACACACATTTCAACCACGGTGTAAAGTAGATATTAATACACACATACACACACATCAGCCACGGTGAAAATATTAACATACACACACACACACACATATACATCAGTCACGTAACAGTGGTAAGAAAATACAAAAAAAAAAGATAGATTTCTAGTAACGTTAACCCATATGTATGTATATTTTTCTGTATGTATGTATGTTTGTTTTGAGGTTCGTTATAATTTTCAATCTTTGTAGATAAAGATAAGTTTTAAAAAGATAATTATGAGTGGTATATAAAAGTTTAAAACACGAAATATATATGAGAAAAATATAAAAGTTAAGACAAAAAAAATATATATATATATGAGGGGTATATTAAAGTTAAAAGATAAAAAAAAGTGGAAAATAAAAAGTTTCTTCGGTGCTACACTTACAAAAATGGCGAAGTTGAGAATTAAAAGGCCGGTTTTGGTAATGCAACCCATCCTGGTGGCTTTGTTCTTTCCTTGGCGGCTTGAGGGAAAAATAAATATAACTCGACAACAACCGAGGAATGAAAATCTAAGGAAAGGACGACGATTAAGGAGAAGGGCCGACTGACGTGTGTACTCTCTCACTGTCTGGCCAACACTGAGGCTCTTGTGTTGGGCGGCCCGGGAAAATAATAATAATAATGGCGCAACTTTTCCCGCGCAACTCTTCCCGCGCAAAGGTTACCAATTCTGTGTATCTTTTTATCGGGGCCTTATTATTATTATTATGGAGTCACCCTTTTTGTTTGTGCCATATATCGTACTTCATTCATGCGTGGGGCATTTTGGACTGTGTGTTGTTGTTGTTGTGCTCCCCGTGTGTGTTGTAAAAAATAAAAAAATGTAGGGAAAAATATATGATATGATCCACCGTGCGCCTGTTGTTGTTGTTGTTGTCATCTTGGTGGGTCATGATTTTCCTGCGCCGCCGCTCCTACTATTTTTTTTCTTTTCTTTTCCTAGTAATAATGGAACTTGGTACTCCGGAAAGGGTGTGTGTATGTGTGTGTGTGTGTGTGTGTATGCTTTGTGGTGATGGGGTCAGGGAGAGAATGGTGGACCTATATCTACTTGTTATTTAAGGATTTGACGTGTTTCTAAAATATACTGCTGCTGGTGTCTGGTGGTGGTGGTGGTGGTAAAACTTGCCAGATTCGGCCAGTGTAAAAACATCTAAACTCATCCCTATTATTATCGTTCCCTCCATCACTTCCCCTCCGTCTCTATTATCAGTACCAGTGTGTGTGGAAATTGACCAGGGATGATGTGTAGTTAGTCATATCAGGCAGGAATATTTGGGCGGAGAAGGGGTAAACAATAAGAAGAGAGAAATCATATGACGTTTACACCACCAACACCTGTAGCGCGTGGGCTGGAGGGCTTAGGGGGGGATGGAGTCGGGGTTGGTGAGGAGGGGGGAGGGGTTTTCACATCACTGCGTCATTTAAATCACTTCCTTTCGTTCGTACTCTATCCAAAACTGGGATAAACCTTATGTGTACTTACTTCCTTAGTGGGAGGAGGGATAAGAGGGAACGAACAACGAAAGCTTGGGAGAACAACAAACAAACACTCTAAAACAAAACGAAAATAGTCTAAATGCACGAAATTCTTATTATACAGTAGTAGTAGTTTACCCATTCGTTTCTGACAATTCTTGGAAAGTGAACGATCGTGTGTGAAAGAGAGTGAGTCAACCGTTGCTGGGGCCTCTCTGTGCCTTATAGCGTCATACTTATTTTATTTTCTCCCTATTCTCGTCCTGTTTCCGTATCTCCAAGTCCCTCTCTCTCTCTCTCTCTCTGTGTGTAGGGGGTATTGCCTACGGTTATGTGAGCAGTACTTTCTTAATTTAACTTGGGTTTTGCGCCTTATTGGACCCCAGCCACTATATGTTCTTTGGTTGTCTGTCCCTCCTTACCTTCTATTTTCTTGGTGTGTTTGGTAGCCTACTGTCCCTCCTTTCCTTCTATTTCCTTGGTGTTCTTTACTGTTATTCCTTTCCTTCTATTTCCTTGGTGTTTGTTACTGTCATTCCTTTCCTTCTATTTCCTTGGTGTTTGTTGCTGTCATTCCTTTCCTTCTATTTCCTTGGTGTTCTTTACTGTTATTCCTTACCTTCTATTTCCTTGGTGTTTGTTACTGTCATTCCTTTCCTTCTATTTCCTTGGTGTTTGTTGCTGTCATTCCTTTCCTTCTATTTCCTTGGTGTGTTTGGTAGCCTACTGTCCCTTCTTTCCTTCTATTTCCTTGGTGTTTGTTACTGTCATTACTTTCCTTCTATTTCATTGGTGTTCTTTACTGTCATTCCTTTCCTGCTATTTTCTTCGTGTTCTTTGCTGTCATCCCTTTCTATCATTTTCCAAGCATAGGGCGGTTCTCTCTCTCTCTCTCTCTCTCTCTCTCTCTCTCTCTCTCTCTCGTTATAGTGTATTGAGAAAGTTCTCTCTATTCCAGTAATTTTAACATGTTCTTCTGTTATGGGCAAATGGAAGCATATACTCAGCAGTCTAGAATAATAATAATAATAATAATAATAATAATACACAATTGCAAGGGAA
>JAWQEG010005157.1:0-30878 GCA_033782935.1 Petrolisthes cinctipes
AACACAAAACTTCCCCCTTAATTAATCACCTTTTACGACAAACAGGGGTACATGGGAGGTATTCGTAGCCCCCCCCCCCCCAAACCTAAGGGGGAGAAAGGGGAGGAAGGAAAGCAAAGGAGTTGAGTGAGTGGAGAAGGGGGAGGGAAATGAATCGAGGAGGAGAGGAGGGGGAGATGAAGGGAGAGGAAGTGAAGGGTGAACGTTTGAGCAAAGGGCTGAGAGGAGAGGAGAGGAGAGGAGAGGAGAGAAAGCAAGAAGGGACTGAGAGAATGAGGGGAGAGAAGGAAGGAATGTACAGGAATGGAAGGGGTTGGAACTGAATACAAAGGGAATATAAAGGAAATACAAAGGGAGTATATTAGGAAATACAAAGAAAGCAGAAGGGTCAGAGGGGGGAAGGAAGGACTATAGAGAAAGAATGGGTTGGAAGGGAATAAATGGAAAATAAAGGGAATACAATAAGGATACACAGGGAATATAAAAGGGTATAATAATAGGGAATACAAAGGGAATATAATGAAGAATACAAAGGGAATTTAATAAGGAATACAAAGGGAATTTAATAAGGAATATAATAAGGAATACAAAGGGAATATAATAAGGAATACAAAGGGAATATAATAAGGAATACAAAAGGAATATAATAAGGAATACAAAAGGAATACAAAAGGAATATAATAAGGAATACAAAAGGAATATAATAAGGAATATAAAAGGAATATAATAAGGAATACAAAGGGAATATGATAAGGAATACAAAAGGAATACAAAAGGAATATAATAAGGAATACAAAAGGAATACAAAAGGAATACAAAAGGAATATAATAAGGAATACAAAAGGAATACAAAAGGGAATATAATAAGGAATACAAAAGGAATATAATAAGGAATACAAAAGGAATATAATAAGGAATACAAAAAAGAATAAAAAAAGGAATACAATAAGGAATACAAAAGGAATACAAAAGGAATACAAAGGGAATACAAAAGGAATACAAAAGGAATACAAAAGGAATATAATAAGGAATACAAAGGGAATGGGGAAAAGAGGGATTGGAGGGACTATAAAGTGAATACAAAGTGAATACAAAGTGAATACAAAAGGAATCAAACAGCAGCAGACTTGTTGGTCCTTACGAGGCTGTTTGGGTTTAAGCTACTATTAAAACAACTAGTAGAGAGAAAAAAGAGGTCATTATTCTGGAAGTATGGAAAGAGAGGTCATTATTCTGGAAGTACTGGAAAGAGAGGTCATTATTCTGAAAGTACTGGAAAGAGAGGTCATTATTCTGGAAGTACTGGAAAGAGAGGTCATTATTCTGAAAGTACTGGAAAGAGAGGTCATTATTCTGGAAGTACTGGAAAGAGAGGTCATTATTCTGGAAGTACTGGAAAGAAGGTCATTATTCTGGAAGTACTGGAAAGAGAGGTCATTATTCTGAAAGTACTGGAAAGAGAGGTCATTATTCTGAAAGTACTGGAAAGAGAGGTCATTATTCTGAAAGTACTGGAAAGAGAGGTCATTATTCTGAAAGCACTGGAAAGAGAGGTCATTATTCTGAAAGTACTGGAAAGAGAGGTCATTATTCTGAAAGTACTGGAAAGAGAGGTCATTATTCTGAAAGTACTGGAAAGAGAGGTCATTATTCTGAAAGTACTGGAAAGAGAGGTCATTATTCTGAAAGCACTGGAAAAAGAGGTCATTATTCTGGAAGCACTGGAAAGAGAGGTCATTATTCTGAAAGAACTGGAAAGAGAGGTCATTATTCTGAAAGCACTGGAAAGAGGTCTTTATTCTGAAAGCACTGGAAAAAGAGGTCATTATTCTGAAAGCACTGGAAAGAGGAGGTCATTATTCTGAAAGCACTGGAAAGAGAGGTCATTATTCTGAAAGAACTGGAAAGAGAGGTCATTATTCTGAAAGCACTGGAAAGAGGTCTTTATTCTGAAAGCACTGGAAAAAGAGGTCATTATTCTGAAAGCACTGGAAAAAGAGGTCATTATTCTGAAAGCACTGAAAGAGAGGTCATTATTCTGAAAGCACTGGAAAAAGAGGTCATTATTCTGAAAGCACTGAAAGAGAGGTCTTTATTCTGAAAGCACTGGAAAAAGAGGTCATTATTCTGAAGCACTGGAAAGAGGTCTTTATTCTGGAAGCACTGGAAAGAGGTCATTATTCTGAAAGTGCTGGAAAGAGAGGTCATTATTCTGAAGTGCTGGAAAGAGAGGTCATTATTCTGAAAGCACTGGAAAAAGAGGTCATTATTCTGGAAGTACTGGAAAGAGAAAGAGAGGTCATTATTCTAGAAGTACTGGAAAGAGAGGTCATTATTCTGAAAGTACTGGAAATAGAGGTCATTATTCTGAAAGCACTGGAAAGAGAGGGTCATTATTCTGGAAGTACTGGAAAGAGAGGTCATTATTCTGAAAGTACTAGAAAGTACAGGGTGAGGGAAAGTACATTAAAGAAGAAAGAAAGGAGGAATATTTTGGGAGAGAAATTTGGAGGGGTTGGGGAGACAGAGTGAAGGAAAGAAAAAAATTTGAAAGAAGAATGAAGGAGGGTGATAGAAAATAAAAGAGAGAGAGAGAGAGAGAGAGAGAGAGAGAGAGAGAGAGAGAGAGAGAATTGTATGAGGATAGAAGTGAAGGAAATTGGAATATACAAAGGAAAAGGAAGAATGGAAAGGAGATAGAAAGGAAACTGAAATAAACGGGGGAAGAGGGAGGAGAAGGAAGAGGAAAAAAGAGAGAAAGAAAGTGGAGAGAAAGACGAAAGATGTACAGAAGAGAAAGGAACTGGAATAAACAGGAGAAGAGGGAGAACGAAGGAGGGGAAGAGGGAGAATGAAGGAGGGGAAGAGGGAGAACGAAGGTGGGGAAGAGGGAGAACGAAGGTGGGGAAGAGGGAGAATGAATGAGGAAAAGAGGGAGAATGAAGGAGGAAAAGAGGGGAGAATGAAGGAGGGGAAGAGGAAGAATGAATTAGGAGAAGAGGGAGAACGAAGGAGGGGAAGAGGGAGAACGAAGGAGGGGAAGAGGGAGAACGAAGGAGGGGAAGAGGGAGAACGAAGGAGGGGAAGAGGGAGAACGAAGGAGGAAAAGAGGGAGAATGAAGGAGGAAAAGAGGAAGAATGAAGGAGGAGAAGAGGAAGAACGAAAGGGGGGGGAGGGAAGGAGGAGGGAGGCGAATAAAGAGACAGAAAACGGAGAGTAACAGGGCAGACTGAGTTACAGTACCAATGAACACACCCCACAATTATTTCGCAACTCAAATATCTATGCATTTTATTTAAGACTGTGATTTCTTAGGCTGTGTTGTGTTGTGTTTGACTGTGTTGTATGTGTTATTGTGTGTTGCGTTAGGTTGCATTCTGACGCAGTGTGTTTCGCTGTGTTGTGTTGTGTTTTTGTTGTTGTTGTATTGTAATGTTTTTTCGCTGTGTTGTATTGTGTTGCGCTGAGTTGTGCTGTGTTATAAACTTGCAATGCGATGTAGTGTGCTTCGCTGTGTTGCTCTGTGTTGTGCTGTGTTGTATCGCGATGTCGTGTGTTGCGCTGTGTTGTTCTGTGTTGTGCTGTGTTGTATCGCGATGTCTTGTGTTGCTCTGTGTTGTGCTGTGTTGTATCGCGATGTCGTGTGTTGTGCTGTGTTAATTTTATACTGTGCTGTGTTGTAATGATATGTACTCTGTTGATTTGTATGGCTGTGAGCTGTGCCGTGTTGTATAGCAATGTATAGGCTAGGCTAGGCTATACTGTGTTGAGCTGTGTTGCACTGTGTTGCTTTGTACTGCACTGTGTTGCTTTGTATTGCACTGTGTTGCTTTGTACTGCACGGTGTTGCTTTGTACTGCACTGTGTTGCTTTGTATTGCGCTGTGTTGCTTTGTATTGCCACTGTGTTGCTTTGTACTGCACGGTGTTGCTTTGTACTGCACGGTGTTGCTTTGTACTGCACTGTGTTGCTTTGTACTGCACTGTGTTGCTTTGTACTGCACTGTTTTGCTTTGTACTGCACTGTTTTGCTTTGTATTGCACTGTGTTGCTTTGTATTGCACTGAGCTGCTGTGCCGTGTTGTGTTGTGCTATGCCGTGTTGTGTTGTGCTATGCTTGAACCTTTATATCCTATTAATAGTCCCATGCACGTATAATTATAATGCTACACGATTTGAAGGAAGGCAAATGATTCCACCAACCCACGCTAAGCAACAGACTCTCCCAGTACAGACCCCCGTTGCTTAGTACAGTTTGGAGGAATCACCAGCACCCACACACACCTCTACCTCCACGACACGACACAGACTTTGGGATTTATATATATTTAAAACAGCATTCGAATAATTAGTTTAATACGTCAGTGGCGATAAAAAGGGAGGGAGTACATGTATGGAGGAAGGGATGAGAGGGAGAGGAGGGGGTAGGGGATGAGGAGGTGGTAGAGGAAGAGGAGGGGGTTGGAGGGGGGAGGAGAGGGTAGGGGATGAGGAGGTGGTAGGGGATGAGGAGGGGATGAGGTAGGGTGTGAGGAGAGGTAGGGGGAGGAGAGAGTAGGGGGAGGAGAGGGTAGGGGGAGGAGGGGGGAAGGGAGCGGAAGGGATGGGAGGGGTGGAGAGGGTAGGGGGTGAGGAGGGGGGGATTGGGGAGGAGAGGGTAGGGAAGGAGTGAGTACATGCAGGGAGGAGGGGAGGGGAAGGGGAGGGAGGAGGGGGAGGAAGGGGAGGGGAAAGGAAAGGGAGAGAAAGGGAGGGAGGGAGGGGGACGAGGGGCAAGGAGGGGGCACGTCAACCCCCTAAAAATCACACCACTAATTACAGGATAGATTTTTTTTTATTATTTTTACTTTAATTATTTTCTTTTTTGGGGGGGAGGGGGAGGCAGGGGGAGTGGGGAACGGGGGTGGGGGGGTGCAGCGGTAGAGGTGAGCTGCGACAGAGGACTTGAGGTTTATATGGAGTGGGGGGAGGGGGTAGGGGGATCAGGGACGGCTTGCTATAGTGGGGGGGGGAGAGGGAGGAGGGGGGAGAAGGGAGGGGGGGGAGAAGGGAGGGGGGGGGGGGCGCAGAGACTATAAAAACACAAATCTGTAATTTCACTGACATCAAATCAAGCAAAAACAAACAAACACAAATAAACAAACACAAATAAACAAACAAACAAATAAACAAACACAAATAAACAAACAAATAAATAAACAAACACAAATAAACAAACAAACAAATAAACAAACACAAATAAACAAACAAACAAATAAACAAACAAACAAATAAACATAAACAAATAAACAAACACAAATAAACAAACAAACAAATAAACAAACAAACAAATAAACAAACACAAATAAACAAACAAACAAATAAACAAACAAACAAATTATTATTTTTTAACTTATCTTTTTTAATTTTCCTTTCTTTCCCCTTCACACTCTATTCCTTCCTTCCATTCCCACTTTATTCCTACCTTTCCCTTACCTTTCTTTCCCTTCACACACTATTCCTACCTTTCCCTTCCCTTCTTTCCCCTTTACACTCTATTCCTTCTTTCCATTCCCTCTTTATTCCTACCCTCCCCTTCCCTTCCTTCCCCTTCACACTCTATTCCTTTCCTTTCCTTTCCCTTCTTTTCCTCCACACACTATTCCTACCTTTCCTTTCCTTTCTTTCCCTCCACACACTATTCCTACCTTTCCCTTCCCTTCCTTCCCCTTCACACACTATTCCTACCCTTCCCTTCCCTTTCTTTTCCTCCACACACTATTCCTACCTTTCCCTTCCCTTTCTTTTCCTCCACACACTATTCCTACCTTTCCTTACCTTTCTTTCCCTCCACACACTATTCCTACCTTTCCCTTCCCTTCCTTCCCCTTCACACTCTACTCCTTTCCTTTCCCTTCCCTTCTTTCCCCTTCACACTCTACTCCTTTCCTTTCCTTACCTTTCTTTCCCTTCACACTCTATTCCTACTTTTCCCTTACCTTTCTTTCCCTCCACACACTATTCCTACCTTTCCCTTCCCTTCCTTTCCCTTCACACACTATTCCTACCTTTCCCTTCCCTTCCTTCCCCTTCACACTCTACTCCTTTTCTTTCCTTTCCTTCTTTTCCTTCACACTCTATTCCTACCTTTCCCTTCCCTTCTTTCCCCTTCACACTCTACTCCTTTCCTTTCCTTTCCTCTTACTTTTCCTTCCTTCCACTCCCATTCTTCACTTCCCTCACCGAAAATAAAATCTCAACACAACTGTACATTTTCCAACTCATTTTACTCCATCCAATCTTTCTCTCTCTTTCTCTCTCTCTCTCTCTCTCTCTCTCTCTCTCTCTCTCTCTCTCTCTCTCTCTCAAAAAAAAAAAAATAATAAAAAAGAAAGAGGAAGACAAATAAAAAAGGAAATAGAAAAAAATATAAAAAATAAGAAAGGAAGAAGCAGACATAAATAGAAAAATGAAAGACAATTAAAGAAAATACGAAAAAAAAGAAAAAAAAAAGACCAAACATATTATTTTTATTTTATATAATTCTTATTTTTTTTTTATTATTATTATTATTTTTTTTTTTGTACATTTTTCCACTGGACTCTTCAGACACCAACTCACTCACACACTCGCCTTCACCTTCCCATTCTTTCCCTTCCCCCCCAAAGCTGTCAGTCTAGGGTTGTGGTGGTGGTGGGGGGGGGGGGGGTATATACAGAGGGGAGTGGTGGGGGGGTTTGAGGTCAGTCTGGGGTGGGGGTGGGGGATATGTACAGTAGAGGGGTGGTGGGGGCATCCTTCAGCTTGGGATAGGGTGGGGAGGGGGGGAGGGGGATGGAGGTCAAACAAGGGGTGGGGGCATAGAAGGGAGACGAAGGGAGGGGTGCGTCCGTCAGCCTGGGGTCGGGGAGGGGGAGGGGGGGAGGGGTGTGTGGAGGTCTCGTCTCTGTTGAAGTGATGACAGGTCAATTACTGGTGGCCGGGCAGGTAATTAACATGATCCCCTGCAGGTGTATTGTACAGGTGTTTCTGGCACCGTGGCTGGTTGGTTGGTTGGTTGGCTGGCTTGGCCCTTCCCTCACCCTACAGTTGCTACTATACAATGAATGGCTGGCTGGATGGCTGTTGTTGTTGTTGTTGATTTTGATGTTGGTGGTGTTGGTGGTGGTGTTGGTGGTGGTGGTGGTGTTGGTGGTGGTGTTGGTGGTGGTGTTGGTGGTGGTGTTGGTGGTGGTGTTGGTGTTGGTGTTGGTGTTGGTGTTGTTGTTGTTGATGTTGTTGTTGTTGTTGGTGTTGTTGTTGTTATTGATGTTGTTGTTGTGCAGCTTCGGGCTATCAAACCTATACATACTGTTCCTTCACTCACTGCTGCGATATACGGTTGGTTGAACGATTGGTTGTTTTCATTTACACCTCACTATATGTATGTAAAACTATATACACACATATTTACATCGTGCAAGTAATAGATATTTTCTTAACTTTCACCTCACTGTACGTAAAACTAAACTACACACACACACAGACACACACACATGTTTACACAGTATATAATCCCTTGTAAATAATGTGGACGACATGTAATATTTACTTAGTAATTATGCAACGAAACAAGCTCCTTTAATGTAGCTGGTGTTTCGTGGCAATGTCTGAAGGACTCTCAAACCTCCAATTATCTGACTACATCACGGGGGTCCTTAATAATCTTAAAATCTTAAAACTTATCCCATAACCGTATGCAAGAAGTAGCCTAATCCTAGCCCGATGTATATTAGTGTAATATATCCCACAGATACACACAAATGCATTTCATTAACCAATTAACCATTATTATTATTATTATTCAATGTCTAAAGAAGCAATTAACAGTTTATCTCACATAGCAGCATTAATATTTTTTTTGTGTAATGCCAGTATCATGGTTGTAAAATTTAACCAGTCCAATATTATAAAACGCCCAATAACGCGCAAAAATCGCCACCTTGGCAACACTGCTGTGGGAAGTTACAATATAAACAATAATTCTGTTTACATTCTAGCTGTACGATAATCCTGGTGTATAACAAGGTAAATATAACTAAATATGTGAAACTATATCTACCTTAGTGCATAAACGGTATTTACACATACAACACAGTATCGAATGCTTATTATAAAACAACCAAACATTGTAAAGCATCCTAGCTGGTTCAGTAACTTAAACGAGTTCCTATATCTCCTTTCCTAACTCACTACCCAACCCCTAGAAGCCTAATGTGGCAACTCAACAGACGCCACTAACATCCGTCGTTACAGAGTGATTGATGGATTAATATTAGGCTCCTCTTGTACTAATAAATACTGAGCGTGTATAGCCTACCATTTTACATACCTTCATTCCAGCATTTGATGTTGTCAATGTTTGTGTTTTGTCGAGTAGGAACGTCAGGCTCTTAAAAAGGGACCCTGTGATTGTGTATGAGACCTGGTGGCTTCTGATTCCTCCTAATTATGCCACAAAACAAGCTCTTTCAATGTAGGTGGTGTTTCGTGGCAATGTTTGAAGGACTCACTAAACTCGAATTTTCTCACTACATCACAGGGGTTCTTAAAGGCAAACCAGTTCATTCTGTAGACGTCACTAGTTCTAAAACCTATTATAAATTGATTGACTGATTGATATTAGGCGCCGCAACAGCAAGGTCATATGGCACCCGAGGAAGAAAGAAAGTGATTGATAGGTTGGACAGTAAGCACAAAAGGTAACAGATGTAAATAGGGGACAGTTGGAGAAGTGAAAGCCCCTTTTAACCTATTGTAGATCGCATTTTTTTCACTTCACTTCAAAATTGATCTGTCACTACCTGTCTCTATCTTCTTCATCAACTCAAGTCGGTTCATATTTAATTATTTATCTCGTCACTAATTAATATCTTTCCACGTATCACACATTATAATATTCTTGTTTTTAGACGCAACGCACCGGCCTCGTCCACTCACTAATAATAGGTCCAAACGAGTGAAACGACTGACCAGCGGCTAGCCTTGTATCCTACTCCCTACTCCCTACCCCCCCACCCCCCAAATGTCCCCCACCACGAAGCATCAACTCCTGTGTCTCGAGGCAGGTTCGGGTGGGTTGACCATCCATACGAGACTACGACTACGAGTGGGATTTCGAATATGAATGCGAACATGACCGTGACAATGTTTTGAACACGCTTCAAAACATGTTAATATTGGGGTTAGTACTGTACAGTCGCCAGCACTGCCGTGTGGTACAGGGGCTCACATGTTTAAGAGATTTTGGTGATTCAGTTCCTTAAGCAACAAAGTTTACTTCATGTGCTGGTGTATCGAGGATACTCCATCACACACACGTGGATTGTTTTGAGCTAAATATATACAGTGGTGCTATATCTCTGAATATGTGTTAGCCCCTGTCCACGCGGCAGTGCTGGCGAGTTACATTTACTTTGGTACACTAGTGATACGTAATCCCTGACCAGAGACGAACGGCAGGCACCACACACACACACACACACACCCTGCATTCGAACTCAGCCTCTATATGTGTACTGGGTGGGGAAATGAGCAATACCAGGCGATTCGAAGCTTTCTGCTGCTGACACCCTGGTCAGAAATTATGTATCACGAGTGTACTTTGCAGCGCGTTGATTAATTCCTCCAAAGTATGCCAGGAAACAGGACTACCGTAGATGAACAAAAATGATGGTGGTCTATTGCTGGGAATAAATAGTTTGGGAGAAATCAGTCACTCCGGATGTATCAATTAACACTGTAAGCTAACCATCCCCTTAACGCATCGTGTGGCTAGGTCCTATAGAAGTCACGTCGGGAGATTATTGGCCACGACTGTACATGCCTTCCCATCGATCCGCCGTCATGGGTGTCAATAGCTAGAGTCTCAGTACACTACATAGGAGGTGGTCACGGCCGGTCAGTCAGTCCCTTAGTCAGGTAGTGAGTGGTAGACTGGTATAGTGCATGTGTGTCAGTGTCATCCCAGTCGCTGTGAGGTGTAGGAGTGTCGTAATCATCTTTATTAACTATGGAGTTGTCCCCGCTGCACTGAATACCCTATCCAGGCAAATAGTCTAATTGCCACTCTATTGAATTGAGTTGAAAAGTATATTGTTGAAAAGATATATAATAAAGAAGGCCAGTGTATGCTGACAATCGACCATCCCCCAAATATTATTATAAACTTGTACACACTCCATTCTCGAGTTTGTAAGGTCCGCTTCACACTATAGTCTTATTTGCACCCTTGTTTTTTTATTTAGTGTCCCATTTAAATGATGCAAGTTTGTGTTAGTTTAAAAAATAATTCTAAAGGGGGAAAAATGAAGACTGTGCAAGGCTTGAGACACCTTGTACCGCGAAAGACAACAAACATACAGAACACAGAAGGAAAAGAGGAAGGGGAGTATAAGAACTGAAAAGAAGTGGCTTGGGTGGGTCCGAAGAAACGCCAAACTCCTTAAGGGGAAATTCTCTTGTTGGTGAATTGGAAGGTCTCTGATTCCTTAAAACTATGCCACCAAAAAGATCCCCTATTAGTACACATACAAATGAGGGCGTCTGTTTACTGACATAGTTTGGAGGAATCAGTAGCCTTCCAATTTACCAACAAGAGAATCTCCCCTTAATTAATTAAAGTATTGTGGTTTGTGCAAGATGAAGGTTTCAGTCAGTAATTAAGTATGTTGTTGTATATTTGTACAAGATGAAGATTTGAGTAATTTAATAATGTTGTTCTCAATTTGTAAAGGATGAAGATTTGAGTAATTTAATAATGTTGTTCTCAATTTGTAAAGGATGAAGATTTGAATTAATTTGATAATGTTGTTCTCAATTTGTAAAGGATGAAGATTTGAGTAATTTGATAATGTTGTTCTCAATTTGTACAGGATGAAGATATATGAATAATTTAATAATGTTGTTCTCAATTTGTAAAGGATGAAGATTTGAGTAATTTGATAATTTTGTTCTCAATTTGTACAGGATGAAGATATATGAATAATTTAATAATGTTGTTCTCAATGTGTACAGGATGAAGGAAGGAATGTTGAGATGGTGTCACTACTCCCTGGTGTTGATGACTGTGTTTACCATCCTTGTCCTCGCTTCATACCTCACTCACCGTCACCGTCGCCTCCTAAACACACAGGTCTATATTCATCATGCAGGCTGTACTCTGTTTATTAGTATTATTGTTATTATTATTAGTAGTAGTAGTAGTGTTAGTCAGTCAGTCAGTCAGTCAGTCAGTCAGTCAGTTAGTTAGTTAGTTACTTAGTTAATTAGTTGTGTTAGTAGAGTTAGTTAGTTGTGTTAGTAGAGTTAGTTAGTTTTGTTAGTAGAGTTAGTTAGTTGTGTTAGTAGAGTTAATTAGCTGTGTTAGTAGAGTTAGTTAGTTGTGTTAGTAGAGTTAATTAGTTGTGTTAGTAGAGTTAGTTAGTTGTGTTAGTAGAGTTAGTTAGTTGCGTTAGTAGTGTTAGTTAGTTGTGTTAGTAGAGTTTGTTAGTTGTGTTAGTAGAGTTAGTTAGTTGTGTTAGTTGTGTTAGTAGAGTTAGTTAGTTGTGTTAGTAGAGTTAGTTAGTTGTGTTAGTAGAGTTAGTTAGTTGTGTTAGTTGTGTTAGTAGAGTTAGTTAGTTGTGTTAGTAGAGTTAGTTAGTTGCGTTAGTAGTGTTAGTTAGTTGTGTTAGTAGAGTTTGTTAGTTGTGTTAGTAGAGTTAGTTAGTTGTGTTAGTTGTGTTAGTAGAGTTAGTTAGTTGTGTTAGTAGAGTTAGTTAGTTGCGTTAGTAGTGTTAGTTAGTTGTGTTAGTAGAGTTTGTTAGTTGTGTTAGTAGAGTTAGTTAGTTGTGTTAGTTGTGTTAGTAGAGTTAGTTAGTTGTGTTAGTAGAGTTAGTTAGTTGCGTTAGTAGTGTTAGTTAGTTGTATGGTTAAAGAGAGTTGTACTGTACTACACTCGCAATCCACAATCTCTAGACCACGTGAGTCGAACCCCGAGATCTGGAGCAGCTCAGGAGGTTTGTGGACGATAGATAACCTACCCAAAGTCTCCATTGGTTCGGTATGTGTGTGGCCTCATGCAACTCGACCGTGGCCTCATGATGGTTTGGGTGGGCTGTCGTCCAGAAACCGCCTGCTGCCGATCTCAGGCTTCGACTCAGGTGGGATAAAGATTGTGGATTGCCAGTACACACACATCTCATACATAAACACTGCAGTATTTTGAATGGACGAATGGAAAAGGGAAGAAAAAAAATACTGTTGGGCCAAAAAGAGAAAGAGACAGAGAGAATAAGGGACAACAAACACGTAGGGAAAATCAGGAAAGTAGAGAGAGAGGGTTGAAGTGAACAAAGGAACTGATTCGGGTCCATATTGTCGCTAAAAACACTTAATTAATATTATATAAGTATTGCCCACATCTTTGCAGTCAACACAGGGCTTTGGAGAATGAACGAATGAATGCTAGAGGAAGATAGAAGACCGCACTAGAATGAATGAATGAACACATGAATAGAAGATTAATGTCGACCTTCCGTGACTGAGTAGAAATTATTACCCGGAAGCATACATGTTCACCAAGTCGAGAAGGGCATGTATTCCTCTACGTACAGTCACAGTCAAAAGTCCTGCATCGGGTGAATGACAGTGAACCACATGGATATAAATCTTTATGAACCAATATTAGGCTACATATGTCCGCAACTGTACACTCGCAATCCAAAATATTATATCCAGCTCTTGTTAAACTTTAGAGTCATTTGCCATACTTGTGAACCAATTGCAACGTTTATCTTGTTTCATATTTACTTGGGCTCGCTTAATATTCGATCCGGCTATTCGAAGCAAGCCTGGATACATAATTATTTTGGATAGCGAGTGTACCTGCCACCTCCATCGAGACTCAAAAGACATTACATTCGCCATCTAGTGACCTCACATGTTGTAAATTTTATCTTAATTTGTCTTGCGATACAAACACGTTTAGCCTATTACCTCACTGGGCTACATTGTCTATATTCCTAGCTGACTTGTTCTTGTCACCAATATTGTAATGAAACTAGACATTGACGAGTTACATATAGTGAAATCTATATATTTTTTTCTCGTACCATAAGGTTTTACGAGCCAAATCACACGTGCACCACTCGTAATTTAATGAGCTAATAATAACACTGAAAAAATGTTGACTTGATTTTAGCCAATCGGCGATTCTCGCCGATATCCATTTTTTAGGGGAACAAATAAAAGAAAATGCTAATGGCGCGTGGTAGCCAATAATTTGTCATGAGCGCTCTCTACAGTACTGTAATGTCCTTTTCCCACGGAAATGTAGCTTAGTGCATTACTTACTGAATCAATACCAGTAAATAGTCACGAAGGAGTTCACAGCATGCTATACTACTAAGGATACAAGCAATAAATAATCCTTGAAAGGAATGGGTTTGCGTGTTTCATTAACATTTCTACTGCTAGTTTCAGCATATTATTATCAAAGATGAATTGTGTCATACCTTATTATACGCTTTAGAAGAGAGAGAGAGAGAGAGAGAGAGAGAGAGAGAGAGAGAAACACATCAACACACTACATATTGCTTACTACACTACATCATCAATAACACCGTTCTTGATTAATGGTCCTGTAAACTTCTCAGTCTACACAATGCGCCACATCACAACACCCATAGTCAAGGAGTCATTGTGTTTCCCATCATAACTAAGAGAAGTAGTACCCTCAAACTTGACAACAATACCATAACCCCTTATTGTTACATATGGATTTAGTGTTCAATGGATAACACGAGTATTATACTGTACCCGTCAGTCCCATTTGTGTACCAACTAATCATTAATAAGAAAAGTTTGTAAATGAGAGGAAAGAAGACTGTGCTGGGCCAGGAAGATCTTGTACCACATGGAAGATAGAAAAAAGGGACAGCATGCACAAAGGAAAAAGAAGGAAAGGGTGATAGATGAAGAGAGGAATGGGATTGACTCAGGTCTGAATGGGTGCCAAAATTATTAAATTATTGTCCACATTTAATTTAAATATAATAAAAAGCCTTAAACTCAAGCAAACTGGGGACAAGGAACAATGCTATCCGTGGACAAACCCAGTTCACAGAACACAGTGCCCAGTGACAAGCATTAGTAATAAATATACCCTATATTTCTCATGCAGGTGGGGCTGAGTGAGACGGAACGAGATGGAAAGAGAATGACAGTATGGGAGGAGCTGGCACACCTCACCTCCGGCATGAATCAGTTTGAGAAACATTCACAACGTACTGGGGAAGAACTCAAACTTTTGCATGCTATAGCAAGGGCGGCACAGGCACGGCAGGACCAGGACAAGATAGTGAGAAGCATGTGTGGCCTGTTCATGCCTTGCAAGAAACCTATCACCTCTGGAAGTCGTGATCTGGGGTCACTGGGTGGTGGTGGTGGTGGTCTACTCAGCCCTGTGCCAACTATGGCAAGACTGATTCCATAGCACAATTGAATGCCATTACAGTATCAGTGGTAGTCCATTCACAATTTACTTACTTGGCTGTCCCCGGAAAACATTACTGTATAGGATATCACTACAGCCTCCAAGAAACAAGTGGTGGCCAATGAATGGTCCAAAGGTCTATTGATGTAGCTACTGTACATGCCTGTAGGGCACAGATACAGTGCAAGTACAATATCCCAACTAAGTTCTCTGACAAAAATATCAACATATTAGCATCCCTTTCTAGCTAACACACTCGTCCCCAGTTTGTGTCCTATCCACTTCCACGATCACCAGTCAGTGTTGCCATTGCTCCTACTCTTATAGGTGTGAACCCCAAGAGTTTCAACTTGTCAGCTCAGACGAAGGGTCAAATATTATTACGGTATTTATACTGTATAATATATGCTAACACAGTCATATCTCTGTAATGATAGTATTATGCTATCAGTTTCTTGACCAACAACACCATTAATAATTTTTACATTATAAACATACTGCTGCCTAAAGCCCCTTTTACACAGACAGACAATGTTCACCATAGACACGATAAAAGTATGTGTTTTGCATCATATTGCCTGACCTCTGCTTGCTCGCTTGCCTGTCTAACATCTGTTTGGTGTCTGCCCATGTGAACTAGGATGAAGTTAGCTGTATTTATATAGAGTATTGCTAAGGTGAATGCAGACTGACAAATTATTATAAGGTTTCCCGTAAGTTAGCTGTATTTATATACAGTAGAGCATTGTTAAGGTGAATGCAGACTGACAAATTATTATAAGGTTTCCCGTACACACACGGTAACATGAAACATAGTTGACTATCTTTGAGGTATAGGATCCTTTATTGCAGAGTTTCTGTTCCCGAATGGCAGAATTGCAGATCCTGTATGTTATCTTGAAAAGCAGAATGTTGCGTTATTCATAGTCTCGAACCATGCTAAGATGACAAATGTAAGAGGCTTAGACACAGGTCATACACTTTCATATCAAAAGCATAATGATTATGTTACAGAATTGTAATTTTATTCGTTGTGTCTTTGTTAGAGCTCTTACACACAGGCACTCAGTGGTGCCAATACAGTGGCGTTATTTCATTAGTCTATTGATGTAAACTGGGTGAACTAGAAACTGTTGTGTGCATCTGTGGTGCGCCGCTGTGGTGGAGAGAAGGGTGTTCCTGCTGTTATTACCGGTATTTTATGTCAAATTATAACAGATTTTTAAAGATAACCTAATTTCAATCCAAAAATCTTCATTTAATCACTATGCCAGAATGCATAATCATCCTCATAAGAAATACCTGTATAAAAATGAGTATAGATTGCGTGTGGTGTTAGTGGCAGGTTTCATCGACTGCGTGGCGTTGCCCTGTGGTGCCACTGAGCAGTGGTACCGGTATGAGAGAGGGCTACTGAGGCATCCAAACCTTTCCAGGAATAGTTTGGAGGAATCAGAAGGACTCCAATTTACCAAACAGAGGATTTCCCATTAAGTGAGACCTTTGACAGTGTGAGGCAGAGGTAGTGTTTGTGATGTCACTGTATTCAGTGTTTATTTTGGATGGCTGCATGAAGGAGATGAATGTGACAGTCAGCAAGAGGCTTGGATGCAAAGCTAATGTTGGATGAAATAGAGTACATGTAGTCTTATGATGACAAGGTTATTTGCAGATGACACAGTGTTGTTGGTAAAAGTTAAAAGGAGCTGCCGAGAATAGTGGATGAGCTTCCAGGTATAAGTAAGGGAAGGAAGCTAAAGATGAACGTCAGTAAGTGTAAGGTTTTAAGATTGAGGACGTAAATGAGCATAAAATACAAAAAATCTGGTACAGTACCAGTTCTGTGTAAGCATAGGAACATGAAAAAGGAAATCAGAGAGAGCAGTGCAGGTCGACATGTGACAGGATCGCTGGAGAGAATCAGCAAAGAGAAAAGTGAGCATGAAAATTAAATGAGAACTGCAGAATACCACAGTCCTGCTAACTCTGATAAGAATTATTCATGGCATAGGAAGCAACAATCTAGAATAAGTGCTGTGGAAAGGAGCTACTTGCATGGAGCATGAGGCATGAGGTGGGATGGCGAAAGCAATGGGAATGTGTGTGAGAGATGTGGTTTTGCTGCTAGGGCAATTCGGTAATGACTGGGGTAAGCAGTTAATCAACATACACTGGGGTGGTTTAGACATGTGCAGAGAATGCAAGATTGGAAGATACAACAGAATGTGAGTGAAAGTGAAATTGAGAGGCCTGAAGTGATTGGCAGACCACCAATCAGATGGGTGAACAGGAAGGGAGAAGACATTCACGAGAAAAATGAGTGGAAGGGGAAGGCTTTGCTGAGCGAAGAGGGAGCTTGGAAAAAGTTGAAAGAGACTTTTCTGCCTTAACCAATCTCTAGATAATCATTACCGTACAAAAAATAGCTGGCCTTTCCTTTATATGTAAGGATAACTGTCAATGCTATTTACATAAAATACAACTCCTTGCAATGCAACATTACAGTACGGTAAAACTACCTGCAAGCTTCAGTACCACAGATCCATTTGATGATGAGACACTAACCTATAACCAAACATCACTGAACATTGGTGGGCAAATGATGATAGTAAAATTTCAGCATTAGTAATAGTACAGTAATTTTGGCAACAAATTGTTCAGTGGTCTCAGCATTGTCAGTCTTCCATCCTGATACTAGTTAAAAGTGCTGGCAACTGTACCAGCTGCTACAATTACACTACAAGTTTTGATATCTAGTGACAGTAGAGACACAAGTATTATCAATCAATGATACTTTGAGCACTTACTACAATATATAAGAGCAATCACAGCAATTTATTTGTGCAACAATAGAGGTACTTCTTACTCGAACTGTGTTCAACACTGACGAGAAACAAAAAATAGTAGATAAAGAGGTTTTTTCTACAGTTACTGTATATGATAATACTTCACCCTTCGTCTGAGCAGATGAGCTTAAACTTTCGGGGTTCACAACTGCTACAAAGGGTAGGAACAATGGCAACATTGACTTATGATCGTGGAAGTAAGGATGATACAAGCTGGGGACAAGTGTGGTAGCTGGAAAGGGATGCCAATATGTTGATATTTTGTCGGAGAACTTAGTTGGGATACTGTACAATTAATAGGACCAATTATGAAATGATAAGAGCAATACACCTAAAAGATAAACTTTAGTTATGTAGTTATTGATTATTAGCTCTTCTTTACCGTTTGTTCTATACAATCGTTTTTTACATTGACGTAAACCCCATGGAAAGCTGGGAAAAGCTGAACTATAGAAAGGAGTATTGTAATAAATAGTAAATAATCAGTTTCTTTCTACATCTGAACTCCCGATTCTTTTTCATGTGAATTCAAGGATTGTAACAGAAAGGTTTAAGCAACGTTATAAGGTTAGTATACATATTTTACTCTTGATAAAATACTACAATAGTACTCATCAGATAGCAGTGTGTGGGTGCAATTGCAAATTACTTACGAGACACAAATGTACGAGTGCTTTTCCACAACTGTAGAACTAATGGTACTCCAGAAATGAAAGTGTTGATATATGGTTAGCATACATGATGGAATGATGCTACCGTACACTAATGTTACAAAATGGTAATTTACCACTATAGTGATAAATATGATTGGAGTGATACTGGTATATGAAAATGGTACACTACTACACAAGGTGTAAATCTATATGTATTGAAATGATATAGAACTGTAGTGCTGTATTACACTAGAGATAAAATAACACAAACAATCCCTTCACACCTTAAACCAGACCTTAAATATGTCACACTACTGCACACCAATGGAAAACATAATTATACAGCTTGAAAAACTATGTCTTTATTAATATGGACGGATGCAAGATATCACAACATGACTAGAATTTGTGTGTTTGACTGTTTGCCTGGGTATACATATAAGTACATATGCCCAGAATAGTTCTCTGCCACCCACTAACCTACATGATAAAGAAGTATTATAGGAATGAAGCATCATCAATAGAGGCTCCTCTTTGATAAGTTTTCTCTTACTGAAAATAGTGTGACATTATTTTGGTATTTTTCTTTGCATCACACTAAAGCCAGCCAAAACGAAAAACAGAAAAATGACCAATATTCATAATATATACTGGAATGTCAAAAAAGTACTGTGTAAGTATTGCTACTACACAGCCTAGCTATAAAAAGTTAAACTGTTTAGCTCCACCAATCCAAGAACTACTCTTAGACAGATACTGTACTTGTAAATTTTCAAAAGTGGAATTGCAATTCCTCTTAATTAATTTCATGTAAAAAATATTCCTTGTGAATCCTTAATCTTGAAAAAAAATTACATGACTATACTCCTTTTACGCTAACTTGGCCTAGTAGCCACGCCCCCTTGATAGGCCTTGATAGCTGATTGGTTGATTTATAACTGTTCGTGTCGCTTCCCTTACATTGACATTGAATATGTTTACATTCTTTTCCTTTCTCTAATATTGATGGAATTTAGGAACATTAAAATATAAACGATTTTTGAGCATCAGTTGCTATGCAGTTCTACAGAAAGGATGATAAGCTGGTAAAATTCCTAAATATATATCTTCGGAAGTCGTAGCTAACATCATCACATACACGATCGGACATAGCCTACTCAATATATCTTTGTTTTGTAGTCAATATAAACTATTGAGAAGCCGATGGAACAACAAATAGCAAACAATATCTAGTAAACTACACCATACACACTCTACTTATAGTCCAAGTCCTAATATAACTGAAAAAACTTGAAAAATAGATGGGGTATAGTGGGGAGGTTGTAATGCCAGCGAAACAGCTGTCCTGCCCAGGCGCTAGGCGGGAAAATCAACCACAGCTCGCTCCACCTGTCGCGGATTTCCATCTGTCACACTCGATAGCAACTTAATTTACAATATATTGCTTATAAATATCTAATATATCATTTCAGTACGGGAACATAATCGTAACCAGAATAATAACAGATGGTGGAGCAAGCTGTGGTTGATTTTCCCGCCTAGCGCCTGGGCAGGACAGCTGTTCCGCTGGCATTACAACCTCCCCACTATACCCCATCTATTTTTCGAGTTTTTTCAGTTATATTAGGACTTGGACTATAAGTAGAGTGTGTATGGTGTAGTTTACTAGATATTGTTTGCTATTTGTTGTTCCATCAGCTTCTCAATAGTTTATATTGACTACAAAACAAAGATATATTGAGTAGGCTATGTCCGATCGTGTATGTGATGATGTTAGCTACGACTTCCGAAGATATATATTTAGGAATTTTACCAGCTTACCATCCTTTCTGTAGAACTGCATAGCAACTGATGCTTAAAAATCGTTTATATTTTAATGTTCCTAAATTCCATCAATATTAGAGAAAGGAAAAGAATGTAAACATATTCAATGTCAATGTAAGGGAAGCGACACAAACAGTTATAAATCAACCAATCAGCTATCAAGGCCTATCAAGGGGGCGTGGCTACTAGGCCAAGTTAGCGTAAAAGGAGTATAGTTTCTACACCATAACCCAAAAAATATACACTACAGAACTATTTTTGATGGTTGAATTACTTAAGGTACACTACTTGAGTAATAGTTAAAGGTCCATTGCATCTCTGCCTAAGCTGATGTGTTACTGACAGAGAGAGAGAGACTGTCACGTGATTGAGAGACAGAGAGTAGTTTTGTGGCAAAAATATTAAGCTAGAGCATTAAGAAAACAAGGATCCAGTAATTTCTTTAGCATTAACAGTGAGAAAGTTGAGCATAAAGTGAGAGAAAGAGAGAACGAATTGAGAATCAAGTGTGGGAGAGACTGAAGAGAGAGAAAGTTAATACAGTAATAATTAGAGCTTCCCACTACATAAGTATAGAGTTTTCCTGCATCTCCACTACAGCCGACATGTGAGTCAGTACAGAGCCCACAAAGTCGTTGAAGTCTCGCCTTACAGTGCTCACTCCATCCTCCTCTAGCTGACTGTCCACGGTGAGTACTTGGTTGAACGAGCTCGCTGCAAATCAAAACATCATTATTAAACACCATACAGGAATGCAAAAATTGGTACAAGGCCATAATAGGGCATAATGATACCAAGAAGGAGAAATATAAGGAGAAAATCACACTGAACTTAACTGAAGATACTTTTGAGAGTAAATTGGTGGACTATTGATTCCTCTTAAATATGCCAAGAAACACTCCATCTGTTTCCTGGCACAGTTTGGAGGAATCAGACTTTCCAATTCACCAACAAGACAATCTCCCCTTAACACAAGCACATTAAAAGAGCGAGTTAGCTATCGTTATCAATAGCACACCGGGTTGAAGTTATTGTTAATTACCAGCAAGCTTGTCACTGTTTTAGCACACGGTCCATTGTTGCATAGATTCATGTCACTGTAAGAAGATTCCATATTTAAGAATTTAATGACATGAGAACGTGAAATATGCACTTAATATAATGCACCCTTGAAATAATATGAAAAAATACCATACTGGTATTTAACACTTCATTTTATACTCAGTCCCTAACTGAAGACTATCAAATGTTTTCCCAGTTATTGTTATTTATTACCATGCAAATCAAGTGATATACTGGACCCATGTAATTGGGATGTAATATGTGTCATATCAAGGGCCTTATGTAACGTTTAAATTTAGAGGAAATATGTTAATTGTGCACAAGAAAAGGTCAGAATTTATCACATACACAGCTTGGCTCCCTTTCCATTGGTACCAGGCTTGTAGTGGCAGAAGACAATACATTGTGTCTCCCTTAACCCCTGCTGCTCCACAAACTGGGTGTAGAAGTGGTCAAGGATACGGGCGTGGTCCTCTCGCCCAGGGTTATACACAAACAAAACACCGTTACTGCCACGCTGGATGCCTGGCCAACAACTCTCATACCTGTGAGTGGAATGGGGTAATAAACACTGCACATTTTTCAACTTGGCAAAATTGCATCTCATCTAAGGTTCAGTATTGTTAAGAAGTTAGATACTGCTGGTTCCTCAAAATCATACCAAGAAAGATCCTCTCACTATAGATGCTGTTCTGTGGCATATTGTGGAGTAATAACTTAAGATTCCCACTGGCCAAGAAAATCATGCCCCCCTTAACTTTAGCTTTTTGGATAATTTAAAGTAAAACCAAGAAAGACTGTGTTAGGCCAGAAATACCTTATAACACTTGGGAAGAGGAGACAGAAAGGAAGGACAACAAGCATGAAGGAAATAAAAGGAAAGGAGAAACAGTTGGAGAGGGATAAGGGATTGGCTCGGGTCTGAAGGGGTGCTAAAACCATTAAACTGAGTATAGTCCACATTTCAGCAGGCAACACCCCAATACAAGGTCCCTAACACTCTGGAAACCTGTCATCCCAAATATAGGCAAGTACGGTATACAAAAATATCATAACATGAAGCTTTCCTGTTGATCTCATTTCATGATTGTCACCACTGATGTCCTACACTTACTCTCTCCAGCTTCTTCAGTCTCTCCCTCACTCGATTCTCAAATTTTCTCTCCTTCTCTCTCGCTTGTTTTCTTAATGCTCAAGCTTTATCTCTGCCATGTAACACCTCTCTCTATCTCTCAACACTATCATGCAAGTATATAAAATATATATATATAACCCATAGAATCCTTAATGGTCTCACTTCATATCGCCACTGACGTCCCACAGCTCCACCTCGACTTTCTTGGTCATGCCGTTGACCGTCAAGTTGGGAATCTCAAACTCGACGATGCGGCAACCTTTGGTGGGTCGGTAGATCATTCCTCCAACATCCCCCGACTCACTCAGGAAGTTAGAGAGGGTCGACTTACCACACTGCATTGGAAACACTGGTTAAGCAAAATAATTCCAGAATGCCACAATTAAAAATACACAGGATAATTTATATTTTAATAACTGGAAAATACAAAATGTACCAGTACTGTACCTGTTATTCAGAAATACCGTACCAAGTTAGGTTAGGTAAGGTTAGGTATAATTGGTGAGGCTATGTCTATTAAGGGACCCTGTGCTGTAGTCAGAAATTGGAGGAAGACTAGTCAGAAATTGGAGGAAGACAAGTCCTTCAAATATTGTCACGAAACATCACCTATATGAAAGGAGCTTGTTTTGTGGTAGTCAAATGGAATCAGAAGCCTATAAGGGCCATATTCAAGAACATTTGTGATGCATACGATGGCTCCATAGACAAACAATTGAGCCATTGTACTGGCACCACACCATGGGGGAAGCACAGTATTGGTTAATCTGGAGTAACTGATTCCTCCAAATTATCCAAGCAACAGGCCACCATTATTTTATTTTTGTTCATTTGGACCAGTTTCATTACATAACTTGGAGGAATCAATGGGCTCCAATGTACCAAAACTGTACTATCCCCTTAAAAAGTTCATAATTTAATAGTTGGATGCTATAAATCTAGTCTTCAATTAAGGGGGTAATTCACTTTTGTTACATTGGAGTGCCTTGATTCCTCCAAAGTATGCTAGGAAACAGAACCAGATGGAAAAATATAATGGTGTCCTGTTGCTTGGAATTGTTTGGAGGATTCAGTTGCTCCAGATTTACCAACACCAAATTTCCCCCTTAATAGGCGGTATGCAAGAACATTGATGGTGCATACGATGGGGTGTGGTACCGGTACGATAACAACAGAGCCATCATAACGGTACCACACCATCGTATACACCACCAATATTCTAGCATAAGACCCAATAACCAAGGGATGTTTAAACCATAATGAATAAATATGTGTAATTACTTTACCTAACCTAAAGCAAATACAGTAATGCATTTTTAATTACTGTACAAACAAGTGTGTTTTTAATTAATGTACACAGGCTGCGGTGTGGCCATCACCCGGCCCTTCTGACATATCAGAAGAGGCTGGATGGAGCCATTGTGGATGCCTGTCCGGGATGCAACACAGCACCCCATTCTATTAAACACATTATTGAAGACTGCAACGCACACAACCACACTCGCCAACAACACAACATACACTCTCTGAGGGCACTGTGGGAAAGCCCGGTTCAGGCCACGACCTTCCTTAGGAGCTCGGGGCTGCTCGGCCAGACAGCTTGAGGAACTTCAACAACAACAACAACTTAATGTACAAACAAACAGTGTGTTTTTCATTTAAGTATAAACAAACAAATAATGTATTTTATTTGATGTACAATGTGCTTTTAATTAATCTACAAACAAATCATGTATTTTTAATTACCGGTTTTGAAAAAACGGTATTATTACAGAAGTACTGTGTTCTTGGCTAGGACCACGCAGTGTTACCACATCCGGCTAGGTCCCGGGAATTTGCCCAGGTCACTATATGATAGTTTACACTGGTTATATCCCGGTAGTTTGCCCAGGTTAGGTCCCGGTAGTCTGCTGTGGTCTAGATTAGGTTAGGTGGTATTTATTGAAAGAATTGCCATTTTGTAGCAGTGTTACCAGATCCGGCTAGGTCCCAGTATTTTGCCCCAGTCATTCATCTTGGAAATGCCATAGAAGAAAATAGTCTTAGAATGGTCTAAATAAGTGGGCAATGAAGGTAGAAAAACCGTACGCAATTACGGTAATTCTTTCAATATTTACCCAGTCTTTTAATTTTATCCATATTTAATGATAATGTGTTTTTAATTGACCTACCAACACTAAAACTCTTGGATAACTCTAAATAAAATGCACAGCCAGATTGCATAAACTTGACGAAAAATAATAATAAAAACACATTATTAGACAATCTGTAACTTACATATTATTATCATATCCTCAATTACAGCCTTAAATTTTATCTATATTTACCTCTGAAGGCCCCACGAGGAGTAATTTGACCTTATTCTGCATTATAATTATATGGGTCTTCACATCAGCTCAAGAAGGAATGTTGTTATTGTTGTGATTTGTCAACTTTATCAACTTCTCAACGGGGCTGATTTTCAGTTCCTTTTCCCCCTACGTTTCCCCTACACCTATCTCCCTTGAAAAATATTGAACCAAAATTTCTAAATCCATTTGTTTACATACTGTTATTACACCTGATACTGTAAGGTAAACAAACAAGGAGGTAAACAAACAAGCAGTGTTGCTACTTTTGCCACAAGGAATTCCTACGTATCTATCTAAATTTTCCCACATATTCCCACAAAATACTCACAGGGTCCCACAAATTTCCCCCACAAGATGTTTTAATAAATAAATATGTTTCCCTTTCAACTTACCGAGGTATGTGAAGACTACAGGCATCCAGCAGATATCTACTTTTTTATTAGTCTTCCTCTAGGGTTCCCAATTCATCCTCCATGCCCTCATCATTAGTGGTTGTGTCCTTTGCATTGAAATTCTTTATCATATCACTTGTAGGTTATGGATATAAGGGCCGTATGCAAGGTCGGTACCACGGCCATTGTACCATGAAGCCATAGTACACCTTCCTTGAAGTATAAAATATAATTATCCCAGGTGACAATAGAGGGTAGTATAATCAGCCAGCAGTTGGAAGCTGTTGAGAAGAAAAGGGAGAGGCTGTTGGGAAAAAATAAAAAATTGTTAGAAGAAAGGGACAGGTTAGTGAGTGAAAAAATGGAAATATTTAAAGAAAGAAAAAGATTGGTGGGTCAAAAAGAGTAGATGCAGAATGAGCTCTGTGGGAGGCGGTGGCAGAGTGGATAAAGTATGTTGTTGGTCTGTGCATTTGCCGGCCTTTCATTGAGAGTGGGAAGGTTTATTTATTCAATCATTGGTTTATTTAATATAATTAAAGATAATCCTAAGATGCCAAAGACTGTGCGTGCTGGAAAAGAAATCAACACAAAAACAAGATTAAAGGTTAAATATTGTTAACCCGGACGTCCGTACAGAAAAGGTCGGGGTCAGCAAGAGATCAGGGGTCAGCAAGAGGTCAGGGGTCAGCAAAAGGTCAAGGGGTCAGCAAGAGATCAGGGGTCAGCAAAAGGTCAAAGGGTCAGCAAGAGGTCAAGGGGTCAGCAAGAGGTCAGGGGTCAGCAAGAGGTCAGGGGTCAGCAAAAGGTCAAGGGGTCAGCAAGAGGTCATGCATAGTAGATTGGGCAGAAATTATAACTACAATTTTTTTATAACTAGCTATATACAGTATATTATTATATCCTTCTGGTTCATGCGAGGCCGTGGTGGTGGACTGAACTGAGTTAATTATAGTATTTCAAAACAAATATTCATATCAGCCATATAATTTCTCATCCCGACTCTTAAATTCTACTTCAAACCTCCCATATTTACTTGCCAAAAAGCTTCGTATTCTTTTTCAACCCTTACCATTCTCCGGCCAAACCTTCCCATTCTACGTGGCTTTTAATTAAATAATAGAAAATGAAGACAAGATAAATGCAATTAAGTTACTGACATTTTGATTTATATTTATCAGTGAGAAACTCTACGGTTATATAAGTCAGCTTACACATCTATGATTTATCTAGGAATAATAATAATAATAATAAACTAATACTGAAATAAGGTGAATAAGAAAAAAATCCACAATCCATCGTTATATTTAATTAAGGAAAAGGAAATATAAGGTGCAATTATCATATATATTTTTGCTTTTATTACATAATCATGATATAACAAGGACGTCAATATAATTATGTACAACCACAACACAACTTATTATAAAAGAGCCATTTTGATTAAGTTGCAAAGTTGAGATGCAATGATTAAGAGTAAAATATAAGTAATATGCTTAATCATATTGTGCATAGTTATTCAATTACCTGAATCCATTGTTCATTAAGCCTAACATGTATAAATATCAATGAAAGTGTAACAGTTACTTATATAAATATACCGTCAGTTGTTACATATATACACACACACATATATACAAAATAATACAGTATCGACATTAAACTTACTGTTCTACTTCATAATCTAAATAGCAATGTTACATGAGTTACAGTTAGCATGACAACATCCTACAATTAATATCACTATCATTAAGATCTACCATGACCAAAAGTCTTCAATCTAACCAACCTGTGTCCCAGATTATAAGAAGGACACGCAATAGATATAAATTTTACTGTAAGACTCTGATGCTCCCTTCAATAAATGTTTCCTTGTAAAGTTGATTAAGCCAATATGTCCTAATGAGGATAATTATTCCAGTAATTCGATCAGTCTACGTTTATAAAGAGGGTATGCGTTGTTCGTCACATTGGAGGCTACCTAGGCTATTATTCCTCCAAACTGTTCCACATTGCATCCAGATTCCAGTTGATATTAGTCACTCTGGTTAGTAGCACAGTTTGGAGGAATCAGTATTAAGGAACCCTGTGATGTAGTAAGAAATTTGGAGATAAATGAGTCCTTCAAATATTGCCACGAGACGCCACCTACAATTTGTGGTAGGAGCTTGTTTCTGTGGCATAGTCAGGAAGAATTAGGAAAAGCCTCCAATTTTCATACACGATCACAGGGTCCTTAAGGGGAGTAACCAATTATAGGATATCTGAAGGCTACTGATTCCTTCATACTATGTCAGGAAACAGAACCTCTCCATATGAAATTATACAGGGGATGTGTTTTATTGATGAGTTTGGAGGCCTACATTGACTTCAAAATGACTACAAAAGGTTACTTCCCCTTTTAATTAACACCCGTCGCAGCCACCAACACAACACAACCCAACTCAACTCACTGATCTTAGCCATTAAATCCAAAGAACCAGAAGAAGGGGAAGATGAGGGACTGGCCCGTGGAGGTGGTGCAGGTGAAGGAATAACACGAGAAGAAGAAGCTGAAGAGTCGACAACGCCTCCTACGACTGAAGAAGAAACGAAGCTCCTCTGCGGGTGTGTCCTCGTCGTTGTCAGTGTTAGCCGTCTCCAGGTTGTCTGTCATTGGTATAGGTTTGGGTTAGTTAGTTAGTTAGTTAGTTAGTTAGTTTAGAGAGGTATTTAGTTAGTTGGAATATTTGTTAGTTGGTTGGTTAGTTAGGTGGATTATTTGTTAGTTGGTTGGTTAGTTGGTTAGTTAGGTGGATTATTTGTTAGTAGTTGGTTGTTTAGTTAGTTGGTTGGTTGTTTGGGTGGGTTGGGTTAGTTGGTTAGTTGGTTAGTTATTTAGTTAGGTGGATTATTTGTTAGTAGTTGGTTGTTTAGTTAGTTGGTTGGTTGTTTGGGTGGGTTGGGTTAGTTGGTTGGTTGCTTAGTTTGTTTGTTTGGGTAGGTTGGGTTAGTTGGTTGGTTGCTTAGTTAGTTAGTTTAGTTAGAGAGATATTTAGTTCGTTGGTTAGTTATTTAGAGAGGTATTTAGTTAGTTAGTTAGTGAGTTAGTTTGAAAATTACTTAAATAGTTTCATAGCTTATTGGTCAGTTTGAGAAATAATTAATTACCTTGTTAGATAGTTAGTTAGTGAGAGAACCAATTAGTTCGTTAGTTATGATTATCTTTCCTTAATCTACCCATGTATGTATGTATGTATGTATGTATGTATGTATGTACAGTACTTCACGACACGACTATTGCCACTCACTGTATGTATGTATGTATGTATGTATGTCCACACTCACTGTCTGTATGTATGTATGTCCACACTCACTGCAAGTATGTATGTATGTATGTTCTCACTCACTGTCTGTCTGTCTGTATGTATGTATGTATGCATGTATGTCCACACTCACTGCAAGTATGTATGTATGTATGTATGTATGTCCACACTCACTGCAAGTATGTATGTATGTATGTATGTCCACACTCACTGCATGTATGTATGTATGTATGTATGTATGTTCTCACTCACTGTATGTATGTATGTATGTATATCCTTACCATTCTCGTCTCCAGCCACCAACTTGTACATCTGATAGTCGCCACAGAAGTCCACGATTCTCTCACCCACCATGACCTCCTCCTCCTCCCCCAGGGTCAGTGCCAGTAGGTCCAAGCTGCCCGAGTACTCCTGGGGGCCTGTCTCCGTGGCCTAGGGGGCGGGTGGAGGGAGGGGGCAAGAATTATTATAAAGTATATGACTGACTTCGTGGCCTGGGGGGCGGGGGGGGGGGGCGAAGGGGGTCAAGAAGTATTATAAAGTGGGGGGGGGGGGGGCAAGAATTATTATAAACTATATGGACTGACTGATGGGAATGGTAATCTTATACTTGGCCTCCCCTTGGGTTTGGGGGGGTTACGAGTACCTCCCCAGTATCCCTGTTTGTCGTAAAAGGTGACTAAAAGGGGCTTTCACTTCAACTGTCCTTTTTTTTTTTTTTTCATCTCTTACCTTTTGTGCTTACTGTCCCACCTCTCAATCACCTTCTTCTTCGGGCGCCATATGACTTTGCTGTTGCGGCGCATAATATCAATCAATCAATCAATCAATCAATCAATCAATCAATCATAAACTCGGCCCACTACCACTACAACTACCACTACCACTACCACTACCACTACCACCATGTAGGTAATGGAATGTACTGAAAAATGTATTTACAGTGGGAAAAATTGCACGGAAAATAAAATAATAATAATAATAATAATAATAATAATAATAATAATAAAAGAAAAGAAAAATAATAATAATAACAACAACAACAACAACAACAACAACAACAACTCTAATTGTAATAACAGAGAAAAAAAATATATATAGAAAAATAAATAGCGGTTGCAGGTGGATTAAGATCACACCTGAACAATAAATACAAATAAAAGAAAATAGATAGTAGTAGTTGCAGGTGGTTTACAGGGTATTTTGCTCACCTGCTCCAGACCTCTGACTTCCTCCTTCAGTGTCCTGGGTAACCTACGGATGAAACAGCTTCCTCGTCGGCGTCACGGCTCGCTGCAAACCCTACAGGAGAGAAATAGAGATTAAATTAAAGGAGTTTGTTTTGTTATTGTGTGTGTGTGTGTGTATGAGAGAGAGAGAGAGAGAGAGAGAGAGAGAGAGAGAGAGAGAGAGAGAGAGAGAGAGAGAGAGAGAGAGAGAGAGAGAGAGAGAGAGAGAGAGAGAGAGAGAGAGAGAGAGAGAGAGAGAGAGAGAGAGAGAGAGAGAGAGAGAGAGAAAGAGAGAGAAAAGAAAGAAAGAGAGAGAAAAGAAAGAAAGAAAGAGAGTATGAAACAAACACAATATCACATACATACATACATCACAAACATACACATATAAACAAAGCACTTCTAACATAACATAACATAACATAATAATAATACACGTACGGTTGAGTAGTCTTCAAAGGTCTCCACATCAGCCATGTTTCCCTCAGGCAGCATGTGGTAAGTGATGGTGTCAGCTCTTTCGTTCACTTTCACCTCCAACTTCACAGGGTCCGATGCTGAGGGGTCATTGTATAGCACCGTCAACACCTGCAGAAATGTAATAATAATAATAATAATAATAATAATAATAATAATATACGGTTTATTGATATGTATGTATGTATGTATGTATGTATGTCACAGTGTGGTTAGTTTATATTATACGATCATACGCACACACATGTATACAGCACCGTCAGTCACCCACCACCTATACAAAAATATGTACACAGTGAGGTTAGTTTATACACGAGCATACACACACACACGTATAGTCTAACACACACACACACACGTATAGTCTAACACACACACACACACCTATAGTCTAACACACACACACACGTATAGTCTACAGGAGGATGCACACACACAAACACACTCACTATTAGTTTGTTTACACGATCATGCACACACACACACACACACACACACACACATACACACACACACACACACACGAACACATTAGAACTGGATAACCATTATAATTATTCATTGGTCCTGTTACTAGACATACTTTAATTGGAGGAATCAAGGCCTAAACATAATGATGTACAGATGGGGACACATGAAACAGACACACCTGAAAACGGGGCATTAGGGAAGGATGAGACGGCATTGTGTGTACAGTAGATGGACTTCCTATTCTATATGCTTGATAATGGGCCCGTTTAATTAAAGTGTGTCTGTTTCACGTGTCCTCAACTGTACCCAAAGTGTATTATTAGTTTATTACCCTCCATGATTGATTAATAAGAGTCTCACCTTTTCGTCGGCCACCACACTGGCGTAGGTGGATCCGATCAGCGTGAACACAATCCACGCCCACATGGCTGATTGATTGGTCACACAGGGAGTAAAATGGTTAGCTCAAGGTTAGTATAGATTAGTTAGTAGTTAATACAGGGTTGTTAGTTGTTAGTACAGGGTTGTTAGTTGTTAGTACAGGGATGTTAGTTGTTAGTACAGGGATGTTAGTAGTTAGTACAGAGAATGGTTGTTAGCTCAGGTTAGTACAGGGTAGTTAGTAGTTAGTACAGGGATGTT